>LR812520.1:5000-20000 GCA_903798195.1 Danio kyathit
AGAATCCTAAGAAATTTGGTTCTCCTTCAGCTGCATATGGCACTTTACGTTTACCGAGATCCAGAAGCAGTGAGCCACGGGCCAGCCTTTGTACCGACGGGTCATCATTATTTAACATGTGCAATAGATGGTTTATTCTAGTAGCTGTATATATCCACTCGATATTAGGAAACCCGAGTCCGCCCTCTGTTTTATTAGTGAACAGAACACTTCTTGTTGTGTGTGTGTTGAGATTTAACCATTTTCACACCAGCTGCACAGCCTTGTCATTCAGTTCTTTTAAAGCTTTCTTCGAGATGTGCACGTTAGCAAGCAGATGTTGTATTTTGGAGAGAGCGATCTCACGGCCTGCTTGGAGTTTTAAGCAGACTGGTAAAGGACGGCGATCTATTTTGTCCAGTCTGCTGAGATATTCATTGCAGATCTCGCTCAGTTGTTCCTGCCATTCTCCAGCTACGTTACATTTATGTCCAAGGTAGCTATAACTTTCATGTCTGGCATAAACTCTGATTGCGTTTCCTGAGATTGTAAACACAGGAGGATGCTCATATTTGGCTCTGCACCACCTGCTGCCGCCGGATCGGCGTTCATAAAACACTGCACCTGTGCTGTTCTTCACCTCAAGCCCAGACCACTGCAGAAAGCGGTCAGTGTCTGCCAGCATATTGGTAATGACGTTTTCTTCTCTTGACACTAAGACGACATCATCTGCATAGGCTTGGACGGGATTCGGAGATATTACATCGGGCGGGGCGAGGAGGCAGAGCCATTTCAGCCATTGATTTAATGCCAGGATAAAATTTACAGCACTCCATGGACAGCCGGTCTTTATTCCAACTGCAAGCTTTATGGGTTTTGTCAATTGTTGTCCACACATTACTTGTATATAAGATTTGTCATAGACATCCTTAATGATCCGTCTGTACTGCTCTGGCAGTCCGATCTCTTCAAGGGAACGAATCATTTCACTATGAGGTAAAGAACCAAAAGCATCGCGAAAGTCAAGAAACACCGTATAAAAGCGGGAGGACTCGTGTTTAGAGTCATCAATAGCAGTCTTCAGACAGAACACATGTTCGTTCATTCCTTGCCTCTCTATATATGCTTTCTGTTTCGTCGATAGAATACCAGAGTCCACAAGCCAGGGCAGAATACGGTTTAAAATGCATTTCATAAACACCTTGTATATAGACGGCAGCATAGATGTATCTCTCCAGGTGGAGGGGTCTTCCGGAATATTGTCTGTCTTGGGAATCCTGTGGATGATGGCTCCTTTCCACAAATCAGGGACTTTCCCGTTGATTAAGCAGACATTGAAAATCTGTGTAAACGTCGTTGCTGTGAAGTGTTGTGTTGCTTTAAAGGGTCACGAAACCCCCTGTCTCAGCAGGGTGTTTTCACAACTCTGTTTTGAAAAAAGTCAGGAAAGTTGGGCGTGTCCAGCTCTGGGAGTGTGGGAGTGTCGGGGGAGGGAAAGAGGATAAGATTTTGCATAGAAGGGACGCGCTAAGTTTGACAGGAAAAACAAACACACAGAGGCTGATTTGATACGGCGAATAAGAGAAAAAAATCCTCCGCATTTCTCTGTAACTTATGTACTCGGTAGGTAGCGTCAGAAAGCCGTGTGTGTATAGACTATCCTGTCACAAAATGCGGCGAAAATCCTGCACGACGGAAATAGTTTGTTTACATGTTTACACTCGGAGAGCAGCATTTAAACAAAGGGCACTGCACTGCAAACACTTACCAAATCTGTAGACAATCAAACTGGAGCTGTGTCTTTATTAAAAGTAGGCGAGCGGCAAATCCGGATTTCACCATTTCCAGATGAGAAAAAGCTCTCGTGTAAAAATGTTCCTTACAAACGCGTTTCTGTCGTGTGTCGCGTGCACTGTAATCCACACGTGAGTCCAGCTGCTCTCCCATAAAGGGAAAACGAAAACAAAACCTTCGTTGCAACACACTAATAACACCTACGACTCTTGTCTTGAAATTCTTGTACTTTCACTTGTTTTGGCAACACAACGTGGCGTCTCTCTGCCGTCTGAACGCTGTAAACTGGTAAACAGTCTCCGGAGCTATCATGCATATTAATGAAGTTTCACGTCATACACAATAGAGCGCGCTGATTGGTTTGAAGCACGTCTTCTCATGAATTAATACTGCGCACTCAGATACGTCAGAACGCCCTAGAAAAGACAGACAGCCACTGTACTGCTGGATTTACACCTAAGTATCTCATGGCCGTGACGTAGCTTCAAAAATTCGTTTCAAACCGGAAGAACGAATTTGCTCAAAATAACGCAAAAACAACCAATTTTCACTTTTTAGTGCAATATATGTGTCCTCATAGTGTTTATAGCAGCGTGGGACACAGATATGACTGACAACAGCTCAACACATGTGTTTTGGTGTTTCGTGACCCTTTAAGCACTTCATAAGTCACCCCGTCTGCACCACTAGCCTTGTTGTTGGGAAGGCTGCGGAGCACTTCTGTGATTTCATCTGTGGTGAAGTTGGAAGTCCTGGGCGGTGTACTGGCATCAATCGGGCCAGGGGTGCTACACCATGGTGGGCTGCCGCGCTGGTGATGCCACTGCCTGGGCCCGCACTTCTTAGAATAGTATTCATAGACCTTAGACACATCACTTATGGCAGGAGGAGAGATCGGGTGAGTACTGTTATTTAAGATGATGTCAATGGCTTTACCTTACGATGTTTCCAGAGATAGACTAGCTCATTTTGACTCACCTCTGTAGACTCTCTCGCTCTGCTGGATTTTGTCGCTCTGTTAAGCGCTGGTTGAATAGTTTTTCGTATGTAGTGCAGCTGGTAATCTATCCATTCAGTGAGTGTGTGCTGGTCAGATCCGAATGGGAATGCTCCACAGAGAGGGAATTTTCTCAGGATTCTCGCTGTATATTTCAACAAAGGCAGGCCCAGTGGCCTTCCATCTCTGTGCACTATTGTGTAAGCTCCGTTCTTATGATATACTCCACATAGGATGGTTATTAATTTTATCCAATGACGCGGATCATTACCAGTAAATAGTATGACTTGTTTATCATTCATTAATTTCACGTCCAGGGTTTCCCTGAACTCTTTCTCTTGTGCCTGAAAACACATCCATTCCTGGTCAGAGAGCGGACGGATGTATTGTTCAAAGTGTGTTAAGTTTGCAGCTGTGTAGTTTCTTTTAGGAAAGACGCACTTTGGGTTGTAGTTCCGTCTGTGGTTGCAAATCTTGCCGCTTCTTATAGCGTCCTTAAACACGGGTTTCAACGTTGCAATTAAACACATAGCTTGAACTGTTTAACATTAGGCTCCTTCTGCGTTCTCGACGGCAGTTACGACGGGTGTAGATGGTTATAATCGTTTGTTTAGTGCGACATGTTTGTAGACACATGCACAGAAACACACACACACACACAGACACAGACACACAATGCAGAACTCCTGCTGGATCTCACACTCAGAGATTCATCATTATTATCAGCCATTCACACCAGCATCAGCAGAAGCGCACTGTTGACCTTTGATGCAGACAGTCTAATAATAAAGAAGAGCTGATGTGTGTGTATGATTATGTGTCAGGAACGTGTTTAAGGATAATCGCTTCCTGGAGCTGGCCTGCGACACTCAGGAGGAGGTGGACAGCTGGAGGGCATCACTGCTGCGGGCTGGAGTCTATCCAGAGAAAGCTGCGGTCAGAATACACACACACACACACACTTTCTCTCTCACTCACTCACAGACACACATTGACTGCTGATGTCTTTGTCCCTTTAGGTGGAGAGTGACAGCTCTGGTGCGGCTGAGAACTTCTCCATGGACCCTCAGCTGGAGCGGAAGGTGGAGACAATCCGGAACCTGGTGGACTCCTACATGGCCATTGTCAACAAGTGCATCCGCGACCTGATGCCCAAGAGCATCATGCACCTGATGATCAATAACGTAAGATCACCTGATGATCAATAACGTAAGATCACCTCATGATCAATAACGTAAGATCACCTGATGATCAATAACGTAAGATCACCTGATGATCAATAACGTAAGATCACCTCATGATCAATAACATAAGATCGCCTCATGATCAATAACGTAAGATCACCTGTTGATCAATAACGTAAGATCACCTCATGATCAATAACGTAAGATCACCTGATGATCAATAACGTAAGATCACCTCATGATCAATAACGTAAGATCACCTGATGATTAATAATGTAAGATCACCTGATGATCAATAACGTATGATCACCTGATGATCAATAACGTATGATCACCTGATGATCAATAACGTAAGATCGCCTCATGATCAATAACGTAAGATCACCTCATGATCAATAACGTAAGATCGCCTCATGATCAATACTGATGATCACCTGATGATCAATAACGTAAGATCACCTCATGATCAATAACGTAAGATCACCTGATGATCAATAACGTAAGATCGCCTCATGATCAATAACATAAGATCACCTCATGATCAATAACGTAAAATCACCTGATGATTAATAACGTAAGATCACCTCATGATCAATAACGTAAGATCACCTCATGATCAATAACGTAAGATCACCTCATGATCAATAACGTAAGATCGCCTCATGATCAATAACATAAGATCGCCTCATGATCAATAACGTAAGATCACCTGATGATCAATAACTTAAGATCGACCCATGATCAATAACGTAAGATCACCTGATGATCAATAACTTAAGATCGCCTCATGATCAATAACGTAAGATCACCTGATGATCAATAACGTAAGATCACCTCATGATCAATAACGTAAATCACCTCATGATCAATAACGTAAGATCGCCTGATGATCAATAACTTAAGATCGCCTCATGATCAATAACTTAAGATTGCCTCATGATCAATAACGTAAGATCACCTGATGATCAATAACTTAAGATCGCCTCATGATCAATAACGTAAGATCGCCTGATGATCAATAACTTAAGATCGCCTCATGATCAATAATGTAAGATCACCTGATGATCAATAACGTAAGATCGCCTCATGATCAATAACTTAAGATCGCCTGATGATCAATAACTTAAGATCGCCTCATGATCAATAACGTAAGATCACCTGATGATCAATAACTTAAGATCGCCTCATGATCAATAACGTAAGATCACCTGATGATCAATAACGTAAGATCACCTGATGATCAATAACGTAAGATCACCTGATGATCAATAACGTAAGATCACCTGATGATCAATAACGTAAGATCACCTGATGATCAATAATGTAAGATCACCTGATGATCAATAACGTAAGATCACCTGATGATCAATAATGTAAGATCGCCTGATGATCAATAACGTAAGATCACCTGATGATCAATAACGTAAGATCACCTGATGATCAATAACGTAAGATCACCTCATGATCAATAACGTAAGATCACCTCATGATCAATAACGTAAGATCACCTGATGATCAATAACGTAAGATCACCTCATGATCAATAACGTAAGATCACCTCATGATCAATAACATAAGATCGCCTCATGATCAATAACGTAAGATCACCTGATGATCAAGAACGTAAGATCACCTGATGATCAAGAACGTAAGATCACCTCATGATCAATAACGTAAGATCACCTGATGATCAAGAACGTAAGATCACCTGATGATCAAGAACGTAGGATCACCTCATGATCAATAACGTAAGATCACCTGATGATCAAGAACGTAAGAACGTACTGCAGCACACCTGCTGTAACTCCGCCTCTGCTGCCCTCAGGTGAAGGACTTCATCAATGCGGAGCTGCTGGCCCAGCTGTACTCTGCAGGGGACCAGAATGCGCTAATGGACGAGTCGCAGGAGCAGGTGCAGCGGCGGGACGAGGTGTTGCGCACACACACCGCCCTGAAGGAGGCGCTGGCAATCATCGGGGACATCTCCACCACCACCATCTCCACTCCGCTGCCTCCACCCGTAGACAATTCCTGGCTCAGCGCCGGCGCGGGCGGATCCCGCAGGTAACACTAATGCAGAGTCATGCAGAGTACTGCTCTGTTCAGCCGGTAAACACTGCAGAGGAGCTCAGGTCTGATTCCCTGAGTAGTTCACTTTAGTTTAGTACACTACAGTACAGACGAGTCACCCTGCTCAGTGAGTGCCCTCAGTAGGTGTGGTGCCGACAGGAAGCAGCGACTGATCCTGTTTGTCTTCTGGGTCTGTTTGTCAGAAGATGACAGAATTAGTGTTTGAGCTCAGCTCTTACAGCTCAGGAAATGATCTTTTTGTGTGTGTGTGTGTGTGTGTGTGTGTGCGCGTGTGCGCGCAGGTCTCCTCCGCCCAGCCCAAGCGCCCCGCGCCGCATGTCTGCAGGCCAGAGACCAGCGGGTCGAGGAGCTCCTCCGCCTCCGCTCCGCCCGGGGCCACTGGGTCCCCTGAACAATCCCGCAGACAACCCACAGGTGCCCAATCGACCCAACAGGGCCCCACCCAGCATCCCCAGGTAAGCCGGTTCTTCTGGACCACAGTCAGTGCTGTGTTCTGCCTTTCCCACACCTCTGATCTGCTTTATTTCTGATCTTAATGAAACACTCGTCTCAGGTGTGCCTGATTACTTTCTTACCTGAGCTGGAGGCAGAACTCAAAACTGAAGGGTTACTGAGGGATAGCGAGGGACAGGGAGGGTTATTGAGGGGTTATGAGGGCTAGGGAAGATTAGTCAGGGTTAGTGAAGAATAGGAAGAGTTAGTGAGGGTTAGGGAGGTTTATTGAAGGATATGAAGGGTTAGGGAGGGTTAGTGAGGGTTTGTCAGGGTTATGAAGGGTTATTGAGGAATAGGGAGAGTTATTGAAGGATAGGGAGGGTTTGTCAGGGTTATGAAGGGTTATTGAGGAATATGGAGAGTTATTGAGGGATAGGGAGGGTTAGTGAGGGTTTGTAAGCGTTAGAGAGGTATAGTCAGGGTTAGTGAGGGTTTGTCAGGGTTATTGAGCGATAGTGGGGGTTAGGGAGGTATAGTGAGGGTTAGGGAGGGATAGTGAGGGTTAGGGAGGGTAAGTGAGGGTTAGGGAGGCTTAGGAGTGTTAGGGAGGCTTAGTGAGGGTTAGTGAGGATTAGTGAGGTGTACCTTCTGTGAATTCTGCAGTTATTTAAGTGTTAATGTTACTTTCTTACCTGAGCTGGAGGCAGAACTCAAAACTGAAGGGTTACTGAGGGATAGCGAGGGACAGGGAGGGTTATTGAGGGGTTGTGAGGGCTAGGGAAGATTAGTCAGGGTTAGTGAAGAATAGGAATAGTTAGTGAGGGTTAGGGAGGTTTATTGAAGGATATGAAGGGTTAGGGAGGGTTAGTGAGGGTTTGTCAGGGTTATGAAGGGTTATTTAGGAATAGGGAGAGTTATTGAGGGATAGGGAGGGTTAGTGATGGTTTGTAAGGGTTAGAGAGGTATAGTCAGGGTTATTGAGGGATAGTGGGGGTTAGGGAGGTATAGTGAGGGTTAAAGAGGGATAGTGAAGGTTAGGGAGGGATAGTGAGGGTTAGGGAGGGTAAGTGAGGGTTAGGGAGGGTTAGTGAGGCTTAGGAGTGTTAGGGAGGCTTAGTGAGGGTTAGTGAGGATTAGTGAGGTTTACCTTCTGTGGATTCTGCAGTTATTTAAGTGTTAATGTCATGTTAGTATCACAGAACAAGTGCACCCACACTCTGTGCGTGAAGCTGATTGCGCTTGGGGCATCCTGAACAGATCTGTTTTACTGTCTACATGTGACATGAACAAAATCTGTGAGATCAATGCAGGACCTGAAGGAGGCTAAGCGGAGACTGCTGCTCTGCACTGTGGACTCAGTAGCTCCGCCTACGACACGCCTCCTGATTCTCTGATAGGTGCTAAACTAAGAGAAAGAGTGATGCAGAACTCTACTCTGCAGATTATTGTGAGGTTGTTTGAATGAGAGCCTGAATGCAGCTGTTCCTCTGACAGACAGACAGACAGATGTGTAGAGGAGCAGATCACAGCTGGAGGAGCAGCAGCACTGACCTGAACACTGCTACTGTTACTGCTGAACACTGCTGATACTAACACTGCTCTCTCTCTCTCTCTCTCTCTCTCTTTCTCTCTCTCTCTCTCCATTCCTCAACATTCCTCCTCCTCTTCTCCCCCACCTTTTCCTCTTCCTTCTCCTCCACTTCCTCCTTCGCCTCCTTCTTTTCGGTCTCTTTCTCCTCTTCCATTCTTCTCCTTCTTTTTCTCCTTCTCTTTCTCTTCCTCCTTTCTTCTCCTCCTTTCCTCCTCTCCTTCGCCTCCTTCTTCTCTGCCTTCTCCTCCTCCCTCTCCTCGTCCTCTCCCTCCTTCCTTTTCCTCCATCACCTTCACTTCCTTCTCCTCTTGCTCCTCCTCCTCCACCTTTACTTCCTTCTCCTCTTGCTCCTCCTCAATTTCCTCCTCCTCCTCCTCCTCCACCCCCTCCTCCTCTTGCTCCTCCTCCTCTACCTCCTCCTTCCTCTTCCTCCTCCTGCAGTCGTCGTCCTCCACCATCCCCCACTCGGCAGGTTCCCCCCTAGTGGTGGTCTGCTGTACTGCAGTGTGTGTTTTTCCTCCTGGATTTCTGTTCGCTGGTGTTTGTTCTCCACCAAAGCTGTGTTTGTGCTCCTGCATGTCGCGCTCCTCCTCCTCCTCCTCCTCATCAGTGCAGTGTGTGTCGTCCGTGCCTGTGGTTCGGTGTGTGTGTGTGTGTATGTGGTCGGTCCTCAGCACTGGCCGCTATAGCCAAGCATGTTTGTTTATTTTAGTGTGATGATATGCGCGTCCTCATTCTTCTGTCACATTATACCACAATGTTTGTGTGTGTGTGTGTGTGTTTGTGTATTTAAGCTGAGAAGAGAGTGTGTGTGTGTGTGTGTGTGTGTGAATTAAAGATAAATGTGTACAGTAGTTTAAGGATCTGTGATATTTGTGTTCTGATAGCAGTTACTATTTTAATGATAAGTGTGTGTTGGTGGTGATTCAGCGCTCATGCAGACGCTCAGACGTAACGTTATTTCACTTCCTTCAGCTGTTAACATCTGGCTTGCAGCGATCGCGGGCGATATAGTCCCTGTAGACCCGCAGACGCTGCTCTGAGCACTGATTATGCCCTGTGGTGTTGATCGTGTGGAGTAGCGCCCCCTGCCTGCAATACCAGTTCATGCACCTGTTCTGCTGTGCGGTGTGTGTGTGTGTATGTGTCAGCACCACACACTGATCCAGACAGTCTTTACTCCGCAATAATCCAGCAGTAGTCACGTGTGTGTGTGTGTGTGTGTGTGTGTGTGTGTGTGTGTGTGTGTCGTCTCCTCGGGTCAGGCATTGGTGAGCTGCTCGTTTGTTCTGGTCCTCATCTTCAGTATTCACAGTGTTCTTAGTAAGACTCGTGCAGGAGTGTGAGACAGCATGCAGCGCCCGCGCCGAGATACACTCTTATTCAGATCAGCATTAAAGCAGGAACATGTGGATTAATGGTGTGTAGGTGTGTGAATCTGAAACTGAGTTTGTGCTTGTTCCTAATCGGTGTATCGGTTCATCAGCGGTGTTTATTTATCAGTGTGAAGAGTGATGATCTACCTGTGCTGTCCTCATATAAACACACACAGACGGAATAACACACATGTGCAGATGGAATAACACACACACGCAGACAATAAACACACACACAGATGGAATAAACTCACACACACATACACACACACACACACACACACACACACACACACGCACACACACACACACTCACTCAGACTGAATACAGCAGGATTTTCTCCTGGATTGATGAGCGCAGGAGAAGCTGAATATGAGCAGACGGAGACGCAGCAGTGTGTGTGTGTGTGTGTGTGTGTGTGTGTGTGTGTGTGTGTGTGTGTGTGTGTGTGTGTGTGTGTGTGTGTGTGTGTGTGCATCAGCGCTGGGTTGACGAGTGTTTCTCAGTCAGACAGACACACTGTGTGTTTCATTATGGCTCGATGTTCTGTACCTCTATATGTATGAAATAAAGTGTATTAAGGAACTATCAATACACCCAGACTCTGCGTCTTGTTCTGTGCACGCGTGTGTGTGTGTGTGTGTGTGTGTGTGTGTGTGTGTGTGTGTGTGTGTGTGTGTGAGACATGCCTGCCAACACTCCCGTTTTTCCCGGGAGTCTCCCGTGTTTCAGACCCATCTCCCGTATTGTTTTGTCTCCGGGAATTCATTTGAGCGCTGTTGAGCGAGTTCTTGAACAGCGCTGATTGGCCATCGTATTCACCGGTGCTCAACAGAAATGACTGTGATTGGCCATGAAGGTGATCAGTTCAACACAGACGAGTGATCCGCTGCTGACTCGACTGATCTTCGCGGCTTTATACGCTCCAGTGTCCCTGCATCTGTGTTTGCACTCTGTGAAGAGCGGTGAACTGATGACCTTCACGGCCAATCACCGTCCTTTCTGTTGAGCTCAGCGGCGCTTAAATGTTAGCGGGAAATGGACGTGTGTAAAATCTCTGTATCGGGACAGCACTACTACAGACAACACGAGGCTGTGCTACAGAGGACTGCAGTGTTTTATCACTCACCGGGTTACACAGGCTGAAGCAGAGAATTCAGCTCATGTCTATTTCTGAAGCACTTTACAGTGTAGATGGTGTCAAAGCAGCTTCACATAGTTCTAGTAAAGTCCAGTGTTCAGAGGTGAAGTGTTCTCCACCATTTCTCCTCTGGCCAAACTTCCTGTGCAGAGCTGCAGTCTAGGTGCCGGAGGCTGGAGAGCGCTGGACGTCCATCATGGAGAAGCTGCAGGAGGAGAGACCATCGGCGGGTGTTCAGGCTGGCCCAGAGGATCAATGCAGAGACTCGTCTGTCACTGGGGTCTTACAGGGATCAGTCTCACGCTCTCCACTCCTCCAAGACCACCACTGCTCAGGATACGGCCTGGTCCAGGATTATGGAAACCTCTGCATTATTTCTCCACAGGTCTTAGATTGCATCAATGGCGCTGTATAGTCTCTAGAGCAGGGTGCCCAAACTCAGTCCTGGAGGGCCGGTGTCCTACAGATTTTAGCTCCACCTTGCCTCAACACGCCTGCATGGATGCATCTAGAAAGCCCAGTAGGAGCTTGATTAGCTGGCCCAGGTGTGTCTGATTGTGGCTGGAACTAAATTTTGCAGGACACCGACCCTCTAAAGGCCTGTGTGTTATAAATGAGTGTTATGAATGAAAATAGCAGTTATATAAACAAAAAGAGAAACACACATGTAACGCAGATGAGGGTTTCTAACACAGTGTGCTGCATGAGGACAGGAGGAGTGTGTCCTGCAGGTGGTTGTTGAGCCCACTCACCTGTGTGGAGCACACTCAAGCATCATACTGTTATGTGCTGCAGTGTGTGTGAGCGTCTCTAAAGAGATCGTCTTTACTGTAGTGTTGAACTGGGAGAGTGTGTCTGAGCCTCACACATTATCAGGAAGGCTATTTTAGAGTTTAGGAGCCATAAATGAGAAGGCTCGACCTCCTTTAGTGGACTCTGCTATTGTGGGTACTACAGAAGCCCTGAATTTAGAGATCTTGAAGAGCAGGTTGTGTTGTATCGAGACAGAAGCTCGGTCAGCTAAACAGAAGCTGGATTATTTACAGCTTTACAGGTAAGAAGCAAGATTTGATCATCAATACGGAACTGAACAGCAGCCGGTGTCAGCAGGAGAACACTGGGGGGATGTGGACATATCTGCTGGAGCTGCTGAAAACTCTGACCGCTGCAGCTTCACTGACTGAAGCTTATTAATAGAGGATGCTGGACCACCAGAGCATTACAGTCATCTAATCTAGAGCTCATACAAGCATCAGCTAGCTCTCTGCATCTGAGATGGATAGCACACTTCATAACTTAGCGATATTTCTCAGATGAAAGAAGGTGGTGTTTGAGACACAGGAGATCTGATGTTCAGTCGTTACGCTGCTGTCTAATATGACACCCATATCTCTTACAGTAGCGCTAATGCTAACTCTGCTCTAACCGCCGGTGGAGTTGTAAGATGTGCTGTGTAGGATTTAGGCCCAATAAGTAATAATTCTGTTCCGTCTGAGTTTAAGAGAAGGAAATTGTTGGTCCGCACATTGTTTACCTGCGGCCTGAAGCCTAGGAGGACCCTCCTGAAGAGATGGTGATGCTTAATGCTAATATACTTTAATCGTTTAAACTGAACTGAGTGATATTAAAGTGATGTTCACACCACATCTGCACTTTGATATCGCAGCAGCAGCTGGAGGGTTTCTTCCCACCGCAGCCTCACTTTCCTTTTTAAAATGTCGGCCGCTTGTAATAAGCCTATTGGTTGTTTGATGTAATCTCAACTGAAACACGGGGAGAGGGCGGGGCAAAAAGAGTAAGAGTAGCTCCTCCCCTTTTAAAATCAGCAAATAGCATGTTGTATTTATTTCAGCTCTGCCAGTGAGTGGTTGACCTCAAGCGCAACAAATGAACAGCCAATGAAAAGAAGGGGGCAGGGCATGCCATTCACTGGAGAGCATGTGATTGGTCAGAAGGTTTGATGAGAAACTGAAGTATGAGGAGACGACAGAAACATCACTGATGCGTTTATTAGGAGGAGACGAGACTGTAGATGTCTATATCAGGGTTATCTCTGCTACAGGTGGATCTGTCTGTGTCGGAGACTCTAGATTATAGATGTCCTGCAGACTGACACACTCATACTGACGTCCACAACACACAATCTGAAAACACTTACCTCACCCTCAGTAAAGCAGTCATTTCTGGACCCGTGGTGTGTCCGAGAATACTGTTTACATTCATAATAGAAGGAAAATTCAGTAACAGATCCATGTTGTCAGTATTATTATAATTATTTATTATTATTATCATCATCATTAGAGTTCATGCTGCTGTTGGTGACGCCTGTGCTCGCCGCTGAGCAGTAGAGGGCGCTGTGACGTCAGCGCGCCACACACCACAGAAGAAGAAGAACAAAACGAAAGCTCTTCATAAAGGGTCAAAGTGCATCGGCTGGTTTTGTGGGATTGAGTGATTATAATGTTTCTATGATGCTTTCATTCCGTCTTAAAGCCTGCTGCTGCCCGGATCTAGCGTCAGATCATTTACCACACAGCTGAGGAAGCAGCGCTGATCACGTGCTGTTGGTTACTTTTCTCCGCGCGGGTACTGCTGGTCCAATGAGGTGCGAGCTGATGAGCAGCGGTGACTGATCTGTTTACAGCAGAGCTCCATCTGATCTGATCTGAAAGTCTGAAGTTCGCGGTGTGTGTGTGTGTGTGTGTGTGAGAGAGAGAGAGTGTGTGTGTAGAGTTCAGTCTGAGCTGCTGTGAGGATGAGTGTGTATGGAGGATGAAGATCCAGCTGCTGCTCTCAGTCTGCGGACTCTGGTGCGTCTCTGCTATGATCATTATCAACATTACTCTGTGTGTGTGTGTGTGTGTGTGTGTGTGTGTGTGTGTGTGTGTGTGTGTACAATACGTGTTTAAACTTTATAATGAACGTGTGTGTGTTCTGTATCTGTAACCTAACAAACACTAATGAGTAACTCATCATGGCGGATGAATATGATATATATAGTCTAGTGTGTGTGTGTGTGTGTGTGTGTGTGTGTCTGTGTGTGTGTGTTTAATATTGATGACCTTTGTATTCAGGAAGCTCTAATATCTGCAGTGATGATCAGAAACTGCTGTGTGTGTGTGTGTGTGTGTGTGTGTGTGTGTGTGTTACTGCTTTATTATTATGTTGATATGCAGTTATTGATCGTCTGTAGTGTGTGTGTGTGTGTGTGTGTTATAATAGTGACGTCACTGATAACCCATGATCCTCTGCACAGGTGTGCTGTTCATCACGGCCAATGTTCAGAGCAAAGACACAAACACACACAGAACACACAACCTGAAGGAGACACACACATGGAGAAGAGGACAGAGCATCAGGTCTGAACACACACACGCACACACACACACACACACACACACACACACACACACACACACACACACACACACACACACAGAGAGAAGATCAGGTTGTAACACATGAGACACCTGGACAATAATATTTCTGTGTGTGTGTGTGTGTGTGTGTGTGTGTGTGTGTGTGTGTGTGTGTGTGTGTGTGACATCAGGACACAGATCTGTGTAATGACACAGGTATTGCAGAAGCTGGTGTGTTATGAGGACACTGCTGACGTCCTCGTTTCTCCAAACGCTTCTGACTCACTGAGTTTATTCAGAGTCAAGCTGTCCTCAGTGTCCTGTTAGGGGCGGGGTTAGGGGAGGGCGGGGTCAGGTCCCCACAATTCACAACAATAAACGTGTTTGTGTGTGTGTGTGTGTGTGTGTGTGTGCGCGCAGGCCTCCGTCAGCTCTCCACTCTTCATCAGTGCTGTAGACTCCTCCTCCTCACGCGTCACACACATCTTTCCGGTTCCAGCAGCGCCGTGTGTGTGTGGATCCTCCTGCAGGTCAGTGCCGTCATTCAGACACAGAGTGTGTGTGTGTGTGTGTGTGTGCGTGACATATCAGGACACACATTAGTATAATGGTGGGTCTGCCTCAGCTGGAATAGAGGAGTGTGTGATGACATTCTGTAGAGTATAACAGCTGTGGAAAACACTGCAATGTCCCCACAATTCACAAAAACCAACGTGTGTGTGTGTTCATGTGTGTGTGTGTGTGTGTTTTCTCAGTAGCTGCTCCTCCTCGTCCACCTGTGCTGCTGCAGAAGAGTCGCTGTGTGAGGCTCCGCTCAGGTGAAGAGATGCTGTGTGTGTTTAATTGCTGTGGAATTTAATCTTAGGATTTGAATCACTTGATTCGACTCAATTGAGTCAGACTGAATCAGATTAAAGATTCACACTTCATCTATCATGTGTCCAGCAAATAGAAGACCTCCCATTTTACCACTCTCGTTTATAATATTTCTGTGGTCAAGAGAACAACATCTACAGCTGCAGGCAATGACTTAGAGCACATAAACACAACAC
>LR812520.1:25000-27432 GCA_903798195.1 Danio kyathit
GTGTGTGTGTGCAGGTGGAGTTGCTGTCGCATTTCGGCTCCGAGCATTTCTGTCCTCTCAGTTTGATCAGGTCTGATTCTTACATGTATAGCAGATCATTCACTGTATTATCTGTGTGAGTTCTGCTGACAGGTGTGTGTGTGTGTGTGTGTGTGTGTGTGTGTGTGTGTGTGTGTGTGTGTGTGTGTGTGTGTGTGTGTGTGTGTGTGTGTGTGTGTGTGAAGGGTTTTCGGCACCAGTATGATGGAGGAGTACGAGCTGAATTCAGAATCATCAGACAGACACACACATACTCAGGAGGATCATGATTACGGTAACACTCCCAGTGTGTGTGAGACAGCGTGTGTGTGTGTGTGTGTGTGTGTGTGTGTGTGTGTGTCAGCTGTGTCTCCTCTCTCTGTTCTCTTCAGATCAGTCTGCTGAGTTTGAACATCAGTCCTCCAGAAACCTGATCGGCTCTGCTAAAGGTGAGAGACTCAGCGATGAAGAAGATGAAGAATATAAACATGACGATGACGACGACGATGATGATGATGATGTGTGTGTGTTTTTGTGTGTGTGTTTTTGTGTGTGTGTGTTTTCAGATGCTCTTTTCACCATGGTGAACAAAATTGCTGCTAATGTGATTGGTGCACATCCAAAGAATGCTGGACGCTCAGGTCAGTACACACACACACACACACACACACACACACACACACACACACACACACGCACACACGCACACACTGGACACCTGCTGAACGAGGTGTGTTTGTGTTGTTCAGGAAACTCTTCCTCTGAGGACCTGAACAGGACAGGAGCTGTCAGTCCTGAAGAGTCTCACAGCACCAACAGGTGAGGATGACCAATGATATGACCTGCTCTGCTCCAGTGGCCATCAGGGACCACATTCTATAATAAGTCTGTGTGTGTGCGTGCGTGCGTGTGTGCGTGCGTGTGTGTGTGTTCAGGTCAGTGGGTCAGCCGGGTGTCTCTGCAGCGGTCAGTGCTTCTCCAGAGTCGCTGTCGGTAGCTCCTGAAGAACAGCAGATCGTCACACTGCTGCCCGAAGCCGAGGACGAGCCAGACGCGGATGTGCATGAGCACACACACACTCTGCAGGAGTATCTGCTGCAACAGTGCAGCGCTCCAGAGGTCATCAGCCCCACAGAGACACCGGTCACACACATACACACAAACACGCCGCCTGACGCACTGCTGGAGTCCGGTGTGTCCTTCACTGTGACGGAGCCTCTGGAGCCGGGGTGTGTTTCAGAGTGCACTGCAGACACACACAGCTCTGAGGAGGACACTGAGCCAAGCTCCAGCAGCCCTCAGGGGGGCCCTTCTGGCCCCGCGGCTCCTGCAGATGCTCCACTGGACAACCCTGAGCCTACGGACACTCCACTGGACACTCCACTGGAGGACAGCATTGATGTGGAGCCACCTGACGCTACGCTGGACCTCACCGACCCGCAGAACGCCAGCACAGCAGCCCACAGTGGCAACCAGAAGGAGTCCGTCTTCATGAGGCTCAGCAACCGCATTCGAGTGCTGGAGATGAACATGTCCCTCAGTGGACGCTATCTGGAGCAGCTGAGCCAGCGGTCAGTCTGCAGACACACACACACACACACCACTGATCAGGCACCAGAGATTCTGTCTGCTGCTCAACACTAAATGTGCTGAGACTGTTCAGCCTTCAACTTCCACAGTAGAAACAAATACTGTGTCCAGCATTCTTCAGAATATCTGCCTTTGTGTTCAACAGCAGCAGAAACTCACATCATTAGAGGATGAGGAGATGAGGACAGAGGGTTGAGGATGAGGACAGAGGTTTGAGGATGAGGACAGAGGTTTGAGGATGAGAAGTTGAGGACAGAGGTTTGAGGATGAGGACAAAGATTTGAGGATGAGAAGTTGAGGATAGAGATTTGAGGATGAGGACAGAGATTTGAGGATGAGACGTTGAGGACAGAGGTTTGAGGATGAGAAGTTGAGGACAGAGATTTGAGGATGAGAAGTTGAGGACAGAGGTTTGAGGATGAGAAGTTGAGGACAGAGGTTTGAGGATGAGGACAGAGATTTGAGGATGAGACGTTGAGGATGAGAAGTTGAGGACAGAGATTTGAGGATGAGGACAGAGGTTTGATGATGAGAAGTTGAGGACAGAGATTTGAGGATAATGACAGAGATTTGAGGATGAGAAGGTGAGGACAGAGGTTTGAGGATGAGAAGTTGAGGACAGAGGTTTGAGGATAATGACAGAGATTTGAGGATGAGAAGTTGAGGACAGAGGTTTGAGGATGAGAAGTTGAGGACAGAGGTTTGAGGATGAGAAGTTGGGGACAGAGGTTTGAGGATAATGACAGAGATTTGAGGATGAGAAGTTGAGGACAGAGATTTTAGGATGAGAAGTTGAGGACAGAGGTTTGAGGATGAGGACAAAG
>LR812520.1:27932-50432 GCA_903798195.1 Danio kyathit
CTCATCCTCTCTGTACTCCTCCTCCAGCTCCTCTTCCTCTCTGTACTCCTCCAGGTTAATTATTTTTATTTAACACCAAATTAATTTGTCCTTTTCCAGAACTGATGGAAATGGAACAGGAGGATGAAGAACTGCTAGAAGAGGAAAGTGAGGAAAGTGAAGAGCCGAGTGAAGAGGAGAGTGAAGAATGGAGTGAAGAGGAGAGTGAGGAGGAGAGTGAGGAGGAGAGTGAGGAGGAGCTGAATGAAGGCTCTTCTACAAGGTCTGGACAGACGGTGTCAGAGAGACGAGCAGCCTCCAGAAAGCGCTGCCGCTGCCGTCAGTGTGGAAAGAGCTTTACCTGTAAAGGGAGCCTGAAGGACCACATGCGGATCCACACTGGAGAAAGACCCTTCAGCTGCAGCGAGTGCGGACGCGGGTTCAAGCAGCGAGCGACGCTGACAGACCACCGGAGGATCCACAGCGGAGAGAAAGCCCTTCAGCTGCAGCCACTGCGGGCAGAGCTTCCGGCAGAGAGGAGCCCTGACTGGACACATGAGGATCCACACTGGAGAAACACCCTACACCTGTCAGGAGTGTGGGAAGAGCTTCACCCTCAGACAGTACTACACCACACACCTGAGAACACACTACAAACACAAGCCGTTCCTCTGCTCGGTGTGTGGGAAAGGGTTCAGTATGGTGGGTCAGCTGAGGATCCATGAGCTCGTCCACAGCGAAGTGAAGCCGTACCACTGCAATCCCTGCGGGAGGAGCTTCAAACAGCTCTCCTGTCTGGAGAGACATCTCAAGTCCTTCATCCACAATAAATACAGGCCTCTGGAGAAGCTGACGCTGCAGAGTCGCTGCGCAGCGTTCGGCTTTCCCTCAGGAGTAAAGCAGTTCATGCTCCAAAGGGGCTTCACAGGGTTTAATATACCCTCAGTAAATGAGTCCCGACACACACAACCGCAGCAAACACTCCCTGACACACACTCCCAGCCCTGAACTCCTGCCTGCTGAAACACAGCCTGTGTCCACTGAGCAGTGCAGCTCAATACACTACTGAACTACACTGAACTGAACTAAATTCATCTGAACTGAACTGAACTGAATTAATCTGAACTGAACTGAACTGAATTAAACTGATTTGAACTGAACTGATTTGAACTGATATTAGAGGATACTGATTCAAGAGATTAGTCCATATCTATATATTATTTTTCATTTGTACGATGTGTTGACGTCTGATCTGTGCATGTGAGCAATAAACACCATCTGTGGGCTGTAGATTACTGATTCATATATTCTATTCTGCTATATTAATATACTGATGATTATTGGCTGTGTTCTGCTCTGATGTGGACACTGAACTCAGATCAGGCGTTAGTGTTTATCCTCTGATCTCTCAGATCTTATTAATGTTATTAATGTTCACTAGATTAACACTGAGACACTCTTCAGTCTGTGTGTTTAGTCTCGGTGTGAGCGTACAGTCAGCCTTTAGAGTAACACACAAAGCAACAGTAAACTGACAAGTGAGGTTATGAAAGGGAAGAGAGATATAAGGGCGCCAATAAGAGTAAAGCATGAACAGGTGTCAAGTGATCAGCACTCGCGCTCATTACAAGGACTAACAGCTGAGAGCAGGACACAAAGGGGAAAGATCAAACCTGCTCCATGACACAAACACTGCAGCAGTCAATGGTTACTGGTCTCCAACATTCCTCCAAATATCTGATCTTCTGTGTTCAACAGATGAAATAAACTCAGGTTAGTGACGGCTGAAGGGTGAGTAATGATCTGCTGTGGTGATTCTACAGTCGCCTACAGTAATTGATCAGCAGTGGTGGAGCGCCGTTAGCTGAGTCCAGTCAGGATTCAGGATTCGGTTTCGTTCCTTTGACACGTTGAATGAGTCACTATGAGCAAGCCTCACGCGTAGCCGTGCATTTATACTTCTGCTGCTGTTTCTGTTTCTCTGCAAAACTCTTCTGAAACACTAGCTGGCAGTAGGTGTTTATATTTCTCTGTGTCGAGTTTCTTCGCTGGTGTTTTGTTTCTTCTGAACACTTCCTTAATGTACAAGTGGCTCAAACTCGCTCATTTTGAGGCGGGAACCGTCGGACGTGGAACAACTTTAATCATGAGGTAAACACAAAACAACAGTCTCCATCCGGAGCTCCTTCACGGGACTCCACACTTGTAAACACTCGCTGCATCGGGCGCAAGGCTCTCACCTCCGCCCACACTCGTCAGCGATACCAAGCTGACCAATCACAGAGCTTGCGCTACGCGTACGCGTTACATTTTTTTGAGAGGTGCACGTCAACGGCGCCGACGGCCACGGCGAGGGGCTATGCGTCCACGCGTAGCCTGCGCCGTAGCATACGCGTGCGCTTGATGCAGAAGTATAAATCGGCCTTTAGTCAAGACAGTGTGCCAATGTGAAGATGCTGGACTTCAGCGCTGTGTACGAGTGTAGTAACGAGCAAACTAAGAAAACAAAGCACAAAGGCAGAACATTAGAGAAGATTTAGTTTTTTATGTTTTTGTATGTTATGAACTTTTGAGCTAATCAAGTCACATTATTGATGATAATACAGACTCTTACTGCAGTGACCATAAGGCAAAGTAGCACCAACTCACACTAAATACTAAGCTTATGCTAGTTTGGTTGAATAAAATCAGCAAACAATGTTATGAAATATGACAAGAAGACGCTGCGCTGCCAGAAACTTGTATTATAGTCGGCTAAGTGAACGAGTCGTTCATAATGGAGATTCATTCACAAACGAATTGCTCCCTCTGTCCAGTGTTGCCAGGTTGGAAATGTGAAAGTATCGTACCAGAACCTCAAAATTATCGTATTTGGAGGAAAATTATCGTCCACTAGTCAAACGGAGAGTATACAGATAGAACAAATAGCGCTTTGACACAATGTGCAAATCACCACAATACGTAAAAAAAGGCGAACCTTAGTGGGAAGGTTCAAACTCCACCTCCGAGTCTGTCATCGAATACCTGCGTGTGTTGTCAGATGTTGAGGGATTCATTTTGCGGTACAAATTAGATGCCTACATGGAGCGCAACATAGTGCTGGTTGGCTTGAAAGCAGTGCACCCTCCCTGAATTTTTAACACACTAGTCTGAGGTGTGCACGAGCCCATCCAGAGGATCTGTAATGAGCCGATCTCCTGACTTTGTTTTGATGAGATTAACTTTGGAAAAACACGTTCACATGATGCATTTAAATGGGGAAAAACAAGAATAAGGGCAAACTCCCCTGCTCTTCTCACCTTCCTTTTCAGCACTACTTTTTAAAACTTTACAAACGACTGAAGCACGGCCGCCCGGAGCCAGTGTTGCCAGATGTAGCTGACTGATTCCAGCCCCAAAACTATCCAAAACCCGCCGAAATGCAAAAAATCTGGCAACACTGTGCCCAGCAGGAACGTTAACTCGTGAGAGAGAGCCATTCTCCACGTTGATTGGCTGAGAAGATGTAACGTAAGATGAGATAGAAAACGTGTCTAACTCCACCTTCTCCTGTCACAGACAGCAGACACAAGATGCAGCTATCAATAAGTATAGAAGCCCTAAGATTACAATGAAACTCATTTTAAATGCCATAAATTTCTGAAATTATCGTACATTATAGGATATTTTTCATTATTGATCGTAAATCGTACAGAGGTCGAAATTATCGTACAAATACAATAATTATCGTTTGTCTGGCAACACTGCCTCCATCAGAATGAGAAGTGAAAGCAGGAGAGGGGGGGTGTGTGTTTCAGGACATGGATTAGACCAAATTAAACAGGGAAGGAGGATAATGCATTGCCATGAGCACAAACACTCACTCTTTGTCAGGAATGCCCGTGCGGTCACATCCACCAATGTAGAAAAGTGATGTAAAATTATAATATTTCGTAATTGAAATAAATATTTGCATACGGACCACCGGGAAAACTCCTGATCATAGATATATGTGTAAGCCACAATCCTCCACTGCACCTTCCCGCATTCATTTTGAAGAAGCGCTACCCTGTACTAAAATGGCGGCTCTATTGACACATTCGTTCGGGGTAGGCGACATCTAATGTATATATCTTTGTATTTACCTCAGGAGTTTCCCTAAATGAAACGGTGAATATAAACATTACCATGGACATCTTAATAAAGGAGTAAACACATTAAGGGTGTTTGTTTGCTGAAATTCGTATTAAAATCTGCTTTAGAGTATATATTTTGAAAAGGAGAAAAACAATATCTCGCTGTATGAATGCTGTAATGTTTAAATCATTTTCCATTTAAAACGGCTGAAGGTCACATGACCATCAGGAAGAGCGCAGCATCTCATGTCTCACAGGACGCGATCTCTGTTCTCGCGGTCTCCCGAGTTCGTTCTTCCGAGGACACCTGGCAAGACCCAGCTCCACAAGAACACAAGCCCGTTCTCTGTGTTCTTGGAATTGAGAAACAGCCCTTGTCCCAATAGTGTCTGTTTGGTTCGTTCTCCACCGGCTCTATTAATGTTTATATTTGGCTATTTGACTTTAGGGTTTTCTGACATCTACAAGAACTTTACACATGCTGAAGTGGGTGATGTGTTCATTTGCTCTATTATACTTTATAACTGAAAGTGTCTCCGCTCTGGCTGAGTGCTGCTGGAGTTATGGTATCAGCTCATCAATCAAGATCAATTTCAACCAGCAGACTTTACAACACACAGGGGAATTGGCCATAGTGTATGAGTGTGTGTGAATGAGTGTGTATGGGTGTTTCCCAGTGATGGGTTGCAGCCAGAAGGGCATCCACTGTGTAAAACATATGCTGGAATAGTTGGCGCTTCATTCCACTGTGGCAACCGCTGATGAATAAAGAGGCTAAGCTGAAGGAAAATGAATGAATGAATGAATGAATGAATGAAAGCATTACTGTGGAGACACACATACTTGATTTATTTTCAGTACGAAAAGTTTCTCTTCAGTGTGTGTGTGTGTGTGTGTGTGTGTGTGTGTGTGTGTGTGTTACACAGTTTTCAATACACAAATATACAGATACTGTACATGCTGGTTTGCAGAGGGTTTGATCATGAGCAGTAATCAGTGATGGATCTGTCCGTCTCAGCTCCTCCTCCTCCTCCTCCTCCTCAGCTCTTCTGTGAGCCGATCATCACTTTAGAGACGAAGTTGACGATGGCGGCGGCCGGCTGCTCGGGGTCCTGCTCCGCAAACAGGTGACACACGTTATCCAGACCCACACCTGCCTTACGAGCCACAAACCCAAAGATCCTGCGGAGAAAGAGAGAGAATGTGTGTGTGTGTGTGTGTGTGTGTGTGTGTGTGTGTGTGTGTGTGTGTGTGTGTGTGTGTGAGACAGACACAGGTGAGCACAGGTAAACCCAGAGTTACACAGGTGTATGTGCGGATGCTCACCTGGCTGAGGCGCAGCCGTCTCGTTTCCACCTGTAAATGAAGATGGAGGATGATGAGCATCAGAACAGCAGATCACTGAGAGCAGAGGAGGAACAGCAGCGCTCACCTTCTGTCCTGCGGGTCCACAGCGCAGAATATCACACTGCTGACGGCGTAGTGTCGTCTGAAGAACAGCCTAGAAAGACAACGAGTGTTTATTAGTGCACTTCAGCGGCTCCGTCTCACACTAAGCCTAACCTTATCCCTATACACAGGTCAACAGGTAGACCACTACTGGAGGAGGAGCAGGTAAACACTCCCCTACCCTGACTGCTCAACAGCTGAACTCATCCACTAACTAGTCAACAGGTGAACTCATACACTAACTAGTCAACAGGTGAACTCATACACTAACTAGTCAACAGGTGAACTCATCCACTAATTAGTCAACAGGTGAACTCCTCCACTAGCTAGTCAACAGGTGAACTCATCCACTAGCTAGTCAACAGGTTAACTCATCCACTAATTAGTCAACAGGTGAACTCATACACTAGCTAGTCAACAGGTGAACTCATACACTAACTAGTCAACAGGTGAACTCATACACTAACTAGTCAACAGGTGAACTCATCCACTAATTAGTCAACAGGTGAACTCCTCCACTAGCTAGTCAACAGGTGAACTCATCCACTAGCTAGTCAACAGGTTAACTCATCCACTAATTAGTCAACAGGTGAACTCATACACTAACTAGTCAACAGGTGAACTCATTCACTAGATAGTCAACAGGTGAACTCATCCACTAATTAGTCAACAGGTGAACTCCTCCACTAGCTAGTCAACAGGTGAACTCATCCACTAGCTAGTCAACAGGTGAACTCATCCACTAACTAGTCAACAGGTGAACTCATACACTAACTAGTCAACAGGTGAACTCATTCACTAGATAGTCAACAGGTGAACTCATCCACTAATTAGTCAACAGGTGAACTCATCCACTAGCTAGTCAACAGGTGAACTCATCCACTAACTAGTCAACAGGTGAACTCCTCCACTAGCTAGTCAACAGTTGAACTCCTCCACTAACTAGTCAACATGTGAACTCATTCACTAGCTAGTCAACAGGTGAACTCATCCACTAGCTAGTCAACAGGTGAACTCATCCACTAGCTAGTCAACAGGTGAACTCATCCACTAACTAGTCAACAGGTGAACTCATTCACTAGATAGTCAACAGGTGAACTCATCCACTAATTAGTCAACAGGTGAACTCATCCACTAGCTAGTCAACAGGTGAACTCATCCACTAACTAGTCAACAGGTGAACTCATTCACTAGATAGTCAACAGGTGAACTCATCCACTAACTAGTCAACAGGTGAACTCATCCACTAGCTAGTCAACAGGTGAACTCATCCACTAGCTAGTCAACAGGTGAACTCATCCACTAGCTAGTCAACAGGTGAACTCCTCCACTAACTGCTCAACAGGTGAACTCATCCACTAGCTAGTCAACAGGTGAACTCATCCACTAGCTAGTCAACAGGTGAACTCATCCACTAGCTAGTCAACAGGTGAACTCCTCCACTAGCTAGTCAACAGGTGAACTCATCCACTAGCTAGTCAACAGGTGAACTCCTCCACTAACTGCTCAACAGGTGAACTCCTCCACTAACTAGTCAACAGGTGAACTCATCCACTAGCTAGTCAACAGGTGAACTCCTCCACTAACTAGTCAACAGGTGAACTCCTCCACTAACTGCTCAACAGGTGAACTCCTCCACTAACTAGTCAACAGGGTGAACTCATCCACTAGCTAGTCAACAGGTGAACTCATCCACTAACTAGTCAACAGGTGAACTCATCCACTAACTGCTCAACAGGTGAACTCATCCACTAGCTAGTCAACAGGTGAACTCCTCCACTAACTGCTCAACAGGTGAACTCATCCACTAGCTAGTCAACAGGTGAACTCATCCACTAGCTAGTCAACAGGTGAACTCATCCACTAACTAGTCAACAGGTGAACACTCATCTACCCTGACTGCTCAACAGGTAAACTCATCCACTAGCTAGTCAACAGGTGAACTCATCCACTAACTAGTCAACAGGTGAACTCCTCCACTAGCTAGTCAACAGTTGAACTCCTCCACTAACTAGTCAACATGTGAACTCATTCACTAACTAGTCAACAGGTGAACTCATCCACTAGCTAGTCAACAGGTGAACTCCTCCACTAGCTAGTCAACAGGTGAACTCCTCCACTAGCTAGTCAACAGGTGAACTCATCCACTAGCTAGTCAACAGGTGAACTCATCCACTAGCTAGTCAACAGGTGAACTCATCCACTAACTAGTCAACAGGTGAACTCATTCACTAGATAGTCAACAGGTGAACTCATCCACTAATTAGTCAACAGGTGAACTCATCCACTAGCTAGTCAACAGGTGAACTCATCCACTAACTAGTCAACAGGTGAACTCATTCACTAGATAGTCAACAGGTGAACTCATCCACTAACTAGTCAACAGGTGAACTCCTCCACTAGCTAGTCAACAGGTGAACTCATCCACTAGCTAGTCAACAGGTGAACTCATCCACTAGCTAGTCAACAGGTGAACTCCTCCACTAACTGCTCAACAGGTGAACTCATCCACTAGCTAGTCAACAGGTGAACTCATCCACTAGCTAGTCAACAGGTGAACTCATCCACTAGCTAGTCAACAGGTGAACTCATCCACTAACTAGTCAACAGGTGAACTCATACACTAACTAGTCAACAGGTGAACTCATTCACTAGATAGTCAACAGGTGAACTCATCCACTAATTAGTCAACAGGTGAACTCATCCACTAGCTAGTCAACAGGTGAACTCATCCACTAACTAGTCAACAGGTGAACTCCTCCACTAGCTAGTCAACAGTTGAACTCCTCCACTAACTAGTCAACATGTGAACTCATTCACTAGCTAGTCAACAGGTGAACTCATCCACTAGCTAGTCAACAGGTGAACTCATCCACTAGCTAGTCAACAGGTGAACTCATCCACTAACTAGTCAACAGGTGAACTCATTCACTAGATAGTCAACAGGTGAACTCATCCACTAATTAGTCAACAGGTGAACTCATCCACTAGCTAGTCAACAGGTGAACTCATCGACTAACTAGTCAACAGGTGAACTCATTCACTAGATAGTCAACAGGTGAACTCATCCACTAACTAGTCAACAGGTGAACTCCTCCACTAGCTAGTCAACAGGTGAACTCATCCACTAGCTAGTCAACAGGTGAACTCATCCACTAGCTAGTCAACAGGTGAACTCCTCCACTAACTGCTCAACAGGTGAACTCATCCACTAGCTAGTCAACAGGTGAACTCATCCACTAGCTAGTCAACAGGTGAACTCATCCACTAGCTAGTCAACAGGTGAACTCCTCCACTAGCTAGTCAACAGGTGAACTCATCCACTAGCTAGTCAACAGGTGAACTCCTCCACTAACTGCTCAACAGGTGAACTCCTCCACTAACTAGTCAACAGGTGAACTCATCCACTAGCTAGTCAACAGGTGAACTCATCCACTAACTAGTCAACAGGTGAACTCATCCACTAACTGCTCAACAGGTGAACTCATCCACTAGCTAGTCAACAGGTGAACTCCTCCACTAACTGCTCAACAGGTGAACTCATCCACTAGCTAGTCAACAGGTGAACTCATCCACTAGCTAGTCAACAGGTGAACTCATCCACTAACTAGTCAACAGGTGAACACTCATCTACCCTGACTGCTCAACAGGTAAACTCATCCACTAGCTAGTCAACAGGTGAACTCATCCACTAACTAGTCAACAGGTGAACTCCTCCACTAGCTAGTCAACAGTTGAACTCCTCCACTAACTAGTCAACATGTGAACTCATTCACTAACTAGTCAACAGGTGAACTCATCCACTAGCTAGTCAACAGGTGAACTCCTCCACTAGCTAGTCAACAGGTGAACTCCTCCACTAGCTAGTCAACAGGTGAACTCATCCACTAGCTAGTCAACAGGTGAACTCATCCACTAGCTAGTCAACAGGTGAACTCATCCACTAACTAGTCAACAGGTGAACTCATTCACTAGATAGTCAACAGGTGAACTCATCCACTAATTAGTCAACAGGTGAACTCATCCACTAGCTAGTCAACAGGTGAACTCATCCACTAACTAGTCAACAGGTGAACTCATTCACTAGATAGTCAACAGGTGAACTCATCCACTAACTAGTCAACAGGTGAACTCCTCCACTAGCTAGTCAACAGGTGAACTCATCCACTAGCTAGTCAACAGGTGAACTCATCCACTAGCTAGTCAACAGGTGAACTCCTCCACTAACTGCTCAACAGGTGAACTCATCCACTAGCTAGTCAACAGGTGAACTCATCCACTAGCTAGTCAACAGGTGAACTCATCCACTAGCTAGTCAACAGGTGAACTCCTCCACTAGCTAGTCAACAGGTGAACTCATCCACTAGCTAGTCAACAGGTGAACTCCTCCACTAACTGCTCAACAGGTGAACTCCTCCACTAACTAGTCAACAGGTGAACTCATCCACTAGCTAGTCAACAGGTGAACTCCTCCACTAACTGCTCAACAGGTGAACTCATCCACTAACTAGTCAACAGGTGAACTCATCCACTAACTAGTCAACAGGTGAACTCCTCCACTAACTGCTCAACAGGTGAACTCCTCCACTAACTAGTCAACAGGTGAACTCATCCACTAGCTAGTCAACAGGTGAACTCATCCACTAACTAGTCAACAGGTGAACTCATCCACTAACTGCTCAACAGGTGAACTCATCCACTAGCTAGTCAACAGGTGAACTCCTCCACTAACTGCTCAACAGGTGAACTCATCCACTAGCTAGTCAACAGGTGAACCTCATCCACTAGCTAGTCAACAGGTGAACTCATCCACTAAACTAGTCAACAGGTGAACACTCATCTACCCTGACTGCTCAACAGGTAAACTCATCCACTAGCTAGTCAACAGGTGAACTCATCCACTAACTAGTCAACAGGTGAACTCCTCCACTAGCTAGTCAACAGTTGAACTCCTCCACTAACTAGTCAACATGTGAACTCATTCACTAACTAGTCAACAGGTGAACTCATCCACTAGCTAGTCAACAGGTGAACTCCTCCACTAGCTAGTCAACAGGTGAACTCATCCACTAGCTAGTCAACAGGTGAACTCATCCACTAGCTAGTCAACAGGTGAACTCATCCACTAGCTAGTCAACAGGTGAACTCATCCACTAACTAGTCAACAGGTGAACTCATTCACTAGATAGTCAACAGGTGAACTCATCCACTAATTAGTCAACAGGTGAACTCATCCACTAACTAGTCAACAGGTGAACTCATCCACTAACTAGTCAACAGGTGAACTCATCCACTAACTAGTCAACAGGTGAACTCATCCACTAACTAGTCAACAGGTGAACTCCTCCACTAATTAGTCAACAGGAGAACTCATCCACTAACTAGTCAACAGGTGAACTCATCCACTAGCTAGTCAACAGGTGAACTCCTCCACTAACTGCTCAACAGGTGAACTCATCCACTAACTAGTCAACAGGTGAACTCATCCACTAGCTAGTCAACAGGTGAACTCATCCACTAGCTAGTCAACAGGTGAACTCATCCACTAGCTAGTCAACAGGTGAACTCATCCACTAGCTAGTCAACAGGTGAACTCCTCCACTAACTGCTCAACAGGTGAACTCCTCCACTAACTAGTCAACAGGTGAACTCATCCACTAACTAGTCAACAGGTGAACTCCTCCACTAATTAGTCAACAGGTGAACTCATCCACTAACTAGTCAACAGGTGAACTCATCCACTAACTAGTCAACAGGTGAACTCATCCACTAACTAGTCAACAGGTGAACTCATCCACTAACTAGTCAACAGGTGAACTCATCCACTAACTAGTCAACAGGTGAACTCATCCACTAACTAGTCAACAGGTGAACTCATCCACTAACTAGCTCAACAGGTGAACTCATCCACTAATTAGTCAACAGGTGAACTCATCCACTAACTAGTCAACAGGTGAACTCATCCACTAGCTAGTCAACAGGTGAACTCCTCCACTAATTAGTCAACAGGTGAACTCATCCACTAGCTAGTCAACAGGTGAACTCATCCACTAACTGCTCAACAGGTGAACTCATCCACTAACTAGTCAACAGGTGAACTCATCCACTAGCTAGTCAACAGGTGAACTCCTCCACTAATTAGTCAACAGGTGAACTCATCCACTAGCTAGTCAACAGGTGAACTCATCCACTAGCTAGTCAACAGGTGAACTCATCCACTAACTGCTCAACAGGTGAACTCATCCACTAACTAGTCAACAGGTGAACTCATCCACTAACTGCTCAACAGGTGAACTCATCCACTAACTGCTCAACAGGTGAACTCCTCCACTAACTGCTCAACAGGTGAACTCATCTACTAGCTAGTCAACAGGTGAACTCATCCACTAACTAGTCAACAGGTGAACACTCATCTACCCTGACTGCTCGACAGGTAAACTCATCCACTAACTAGTCAACAGGTGAACTCATTCACTAACTAGTCAACAGATGAACTCATCCACTAAGTAGTCAACAGGTGAACTCATCCACTAACTAGTCAACAGATGAACTCATCCACTAGCTAGTCAACAGGTGAACTCCTCCACTAGCGCTAGTAAATAACAGTGTGCGCTAGTAAAGTGAGCAGGATCTGTGTGAGGCAGTGGTGCATTGTGGGAAGGTGCTGTACTTTCTCTGGTTGTCGGTCAGTGTGATTCCCTGCGAGGACACTTTGAAGTGTACGAGTGTGCATGCCGGGAGCGAGTCTGCGCTCAGGATCTCCGCGCTGGCCTTCTGTATGGCCTGATCCCCCGTCAGAGACTCCATCTCCACCGAGCCCAGGAACCAGACGTTACAGGCTGGAGAACACACAACTGACCTCAGAACAGAAGCAGAGACGCGGGATTGGACGGTTTTGATTAGTGGTGAGTTGAGACGCACCTGCTCCCTGCTTCAGGAGTTCTGCTGCGGAGTTAGTGATGGACTGAGATGAGCTGACGGCGTCCTCTAGTGGATCTGAGGAGAACAACAGCAGTGATCAGGTCATGATGTAGTCTAGACTGAGAGACTGAGAACACTGTTCATCTACAGAGGAGCGGTACAGTAATGTGCACAGCTGGATCATGGCATAAAGCATGAGTGAGTACAGCAGCGTTTACAGAATGTTCCTGCTGCACTGCTGGGATTCTCCACTGTGGTGTGTTTACAGCAGAGGTTATGCTCATCTGTTCAGTGTATTATCCTAATCTGTTGTGCAGATTTTCAGTGTATGCTCATCTTTGCATGCAATATTCCAGACATGCATAAAGACACATGAATGAAGCCATCGTCCCAAACAGCAAGAGTTCATGACCTCAGTGAACAAGACTTACAGCAGCACTGATCAACATGTGTAGAGGTTTCAGTGGTTCACTATTAGATCCTCTCAGTGAAGCGTTAAACTGGTGTCCACCTGATCTGGGATCAGTTTAATACATACATTTAGATCATTAGTGACCTTTACATTAGTGTGAAAGTGCTGAGAGCTGCAGACGGTCATGAGTGCTGAGTGCAGGTGTGTGCTCTGACCAGCAGGGGTCGCCACTGTGTGCTGTTTACAGTATTGTTTCCTCTCCTCCTCTACTGTAATGATGTGTGCTGCCTCAGCGCTGTTTGAGAAATATGGAGTTTCATTTGTCTTCATGCAGAAACTGAGCGTCATCTTCTGCAGGGGAGAGGCTTCTGGATATCTGCTGTGTAGTCTGTTTATTGTGTTGCACAGCACTCTGGGTGAACTGTACACTGTGTTAAAGGTGCTTTATCAGTAACTGAACAGTAAGAATGATTTTTGGATACTTCTGATTTACAGCCTGTAGTGTAGGCTAGTCCAGTTTACCACATTCAGGTTTGGCATGCTGTCCTGGTGGAGAACCAGATAATTGAGGCCAGGGCATGTAAGAGGGTCCGAGATCAGGCAGGAGGAAAGGGGGAGATGGGGTGGACGGGGGGATTCTTCAGAGATGAAGATGAGGGAGTAACGCTAGTCAGGATATTTATAGGGAGTTTGGATTAATCCGGCTTACTAATGATTACAGATGAGAGATCAGCGGCGATCAATCACAGCACTGCTCCTCTCCAACATCAGTCTGTCAAACATCACTAACCTCAGTGAATAGGGGTCTTCCAGTTCACAATAAGACCTGCGCTAGGAGTGTGGTGTAACAGTCAGAAACAGGTGTGTGTGTGTGTGTGTGTGTGTGTGTGTGTGTGTGTGTGTGTGTGTGTGTGTGTGTGTGTGTGTGTGTGTGTGTGTGTGAGTGTGTTCTGCTGTACCTCTGTCAGGAATGATGAGTTTACAGGGAAGAGCCAGAGGAGTGATGGAGTGCTGACAGACCAGAGCGGTCAGACTGCCTGAAACACACACACACACACACACACACACACACACACACACACACACACACACACACACACACACACACACACACACACACACACACACACACACACACACACACAGAGTGAATGGTTGACCCAGCAGGGCAGTCTGCGTGCAGCAGGCGCGGGTCTCACCGAAGTAGGGTTCATTAGGGCAACCCTTGAGCCGAACACCCCGAGGAGTGCACTCGATCAGGAAATGACGCACCAGCTCACTGGACAGATCACTACCTGAGAACACACACACACACACACACACACACACACACACACACACACACACACACACACACACACACACACACACATCAGCTGATAAACTCTCTGAACACTGCAGACTCGTGATGGGTCATCTTCAACTATGGTTTCATTTTGAACAAATCTTTAGTGTGTCTCAGGAACGGTGAGTCGTCTCAGGGATCCATATATTCATTCGTCCCTCCATCCCTCCATCCCTCCATCCCTCCATCATCCGTTCATCATGTGAAGGACATAACCCATCATAATCAGACAGATCTCCTCCTCTATACTCCTGGATGTGGTCGTGGGGTTTTGCTCAGTGTGTTGATGACTCTGATCTCCTTCAGTCTTTTCATGTCACGAATGAAAAACCCAGAACCCGTTGGATGACTCGGGACATGAGCGGATCAATCGCTCCTCCAGAAGCCTGCGGGTCAGTAAATCAGCTACACTATGAGTTTCCATCAGTGAGGGGCTTTAAATCCAGAACCTTCCCATGCACGGTTCCTCACAGGTGGAACGATCTTCTCATTCCCACACAGACTCTCTTGAGCACTTCACTACAGCAACAACATAACTCTGTCTTTATCCCATCCCACTCCTGCTCCAGCTGTTTTTAAAGAAGATCAGAGACTTTGTGTTAGCAGCTCTTCATCGAGTCCCGTCTCTTTACGATGACGCCTTCCACATTGTCAGGTGCTGTGGAGGAAAGCCTCTGCTCAGTGACTGAAGGTAAAACGTGTTAGGAAATGCTCATGGCTCATTCACACAGGGCATCATCGGGCGTCTCATTTACTCAGGGGGTCATCGTGCGTCTCATTTACTCAGGGGGTCATCGTGCGTTGTGGAACTGAATCGCGCACTGTTTTCAGAAAAACAGATTGTCATGTTATCTGCATGTTCAGAATCTGAACAGGAGAACAGCTGAGAGACCAGGCTGCTGGTGTCAGACTGCACCACTTCTCAAACGGGACAGTGTTAGACTGTGGTCGCTATTCTCTATGACCTTCAGAAGAGCTGTCTAAAGAGCAACAGTGACAACTTGGCTAAAACAAGGCTGAACGTGCGCTGTCAGTGAAATAGAGGTCTAAGAATAGGCCAAAACTAGACTAGTCATCAGATAAACAGAGCTGAATGCCGACACATATAAACTCTGTCTAATCTGTCTGTTTGGCCACTAGTCTAGTGTCGGGCGATTCTTAGAGGTCTATTAGATGTTCACTGATGGACCAAGTTTAGCCTTGTTTTAGCCACGCCGTCTACGTTTAGATGTCTATTAGACACACACTTGTCAAATTCTGCTCTTCTGTTCCTCTATATGAGCTCCTGACGCTCCCCGTGTGCAGCGGTCGTCTCCGCACAGATAATCTGGCACACAATGGCTGCTGCTGATGGCTCATTCATGTGGACGAGCAGATCTGACTCTCCAGATAAACGCCGTGTGGATGTGTTGTGTGTTTTCTGCCATGTAGATGTGTGTTGTGTGTTGCTGTTTGCTGACCTCTCCTGCTCTGCTGTAATGCGGACGGGCGGCGGTGTGGACACTTTCATGGCCAGGCCATACGCGCCACGGAACGAGTGACTGTCTCGCACGATGAAGGATCCGGGCTCTTTATCCTTGAGCAGCGTTATAGCTGTTAAAGCAGACAGCAGACGTCAGAAGACAAACTAAGACCAGCTCATGACAGATAACTCAGAACTCCTCCTGTACCTTGCTCTCGGGCGATGTCCGGCTTGTACCAGTACTTTGAGGTGTCCTGGACAAACTTGGCCGCCAGCTGCTTGTTGGAGAGCACATCTGCAACATCAGCACAGTATTCAGCGTTGGGTTCACACTAGAGCCACACGATATACCCACAAATAGCAGTTATCACAATAATGGTACATGCGATACTCATATCTCAGACACGTGGGGCTGGGTATCGAGGTCGATGCTGCCTAGAAGCAGACTGAATCGGTGTGTGTGTCGTTATACTCCAGTTCTCACCTGCGGGGGATAGTGTGGCTCCGGCTCGCGTCTGCATCTCCGGCAGGATGCTGGGGAATGGGATACTGATGGAGCTGCCGCTGTGGGGACTGGAGAATCCACTGGCAGCCGGAGACACAGAGCCCTGACTGTGCTCCCCGTCTGAGGCTGCACCCTGCAGACCCTCTAGATGCTCCAGACCCTGCAGACCCTCCAGCGGCTGCGGCTGCAGACTGAGGCTCAGCTGCTCCTGGAAGACTTGCAGCCGGCTGCGCTGGAGCGATCTGAGACCTGCAGACTGAGATGAGGACACCGGGGGGAGGACCACTGACCCTGAGCCTGGAGGAGGAGGCCTGCACATACACACACACCACACACACACACACACACACACACACACACACACACACACACACACACACACACACACACACACACACACACACACACACAAACACACACACACACACTGATGTTATCATCAACATCCACATATGCCAGTATTCAGTGGTCTGATGTGTTGTGATGATGAACGTGCACAATGTTAATATCATGGGCTGCTCTGTCTGCAGTGAATAATCATGTCAGCTTGAGGAAGATGCTGCTCTCCCACTGTAGCCTGTTATTATTCCAGCTTCTGCTCTGGATCAGTCTCCTCCAAGGGCTTTAACGCTACAGTCACCAGAATTGGCAGATATCTGGGAAATAGGTTGTAGATTTACGATGTGTCTTTTCCAGCTGATCTGACTTTGGGTTTTCCAAAAACTGACCCGGAAAACAAGTACAAATGCCATTGACTTAGTATTGGACCAAATTTTGACGCATCATATCTCTGATAAAGAAATTCTTAGAAACATGAGATCCTCCACATCTGAAGAGGCTGTCAGGCTGTGTAAAACTACACATTAAACTGGGGTGTAAGTTGTTCCCCTGGGGTGCAAGAGCGCCCCCATCTGACTTACAATGGTGAAGAATCTCATAGACTGCCATTGTAAAGGCCCAGATTGATCTCGTTATTCTGCACTGTCATCGAGACATCAGGGTTGATTGATATCATTCATATTGGCTTGAAGCGTTGATGTATCACTCTATGCTGTCATGTGGCTCCATAGCAACAAAACACACTAACCTAGCAACCATTTAACAACAGCAATATCTTAGCATCAGAACATTGTAGGAAGCTGGGGATTGGCTCATTTGACTCACGCTAACAAACTGGACTTCACTACAAACTACTTTGTGTATGCTACAAATGCTAGCAGTGATTAGCTACATTCTAATAATAATGTAATAAATCTGGATTGTTCTCACATTACTAACGAGACTTTAGTGAAATGTTACCTTAATCATTCATTCATTTTCCTTCAGCTTAGTCCTTTTATTAATCAGAGGTCACCACAGCGGAATGAACCGCCAACTATTCCAGCGTATGTTTTACACAGCGCATGCCCTTCTAGCTGCAACCCAGTACTGAGGAACACCCATACACACTCATACACTATGGCCAGTGTAGTTGATCAGGTTCCCCTATAGCGCATGTGTTTGGACTGTGGGGGAAACCGGAGCACCCGGAGGAAACCCACACCAACACGGGGAGAACATGCAAACTCCACACAGAAACACACACTGATCCAGCCGAGACTCTGTACCTGCAGCTGTCTGTGAATGTGGCGTCTCCACCGTACGGCCTGTGCTGTAAAGCTTCGTCCCCCATGAATCCTGCACTTTCCCTCATTTCTGAAACACAGACGAGACACCACTGAAGCTGGAGATTGTACACACACACACACACACACACACACACACACACACACACACACACACACACACACACACACACACACACACAGAGATACACTCCAGAATCTAGGGTAACTCTTTGACTTACCATGTTCTGCTCTGCAGGATCCGAATGAAGGAGACGAAGTGTGTCTGTACGGGGGATAGTTCATCACCATGCTCTTCACTGGGGGTACACACACACACACACACACACACACAACACACAACACACAACACACACACACACAACACACACACAAACACACAACATTATATCTTCAGCATTGTGTGTGTGTGTGTGTGTGTGTGTGTGTGTGTGTGTGTGTGTGTGTGTGTGTGTGTGTGTGTGTGTGTGTGTGTGTGTGTGTGTTACCGTATGGAGTAGGTGGTGAGATAGGGAAGGCTGGTGTTGAGGGCATCTGGTCACTGCCAGTGTCCAATGGAGTGTGAGATGAGTACGGAACACCTGCTGCTCTGAACACCGCTGCATGCTGGCACACACACACACACACGCACACGCACACACACGCACACGCACACACACACACAAACCATTTTTATACTATTTTAGTATTGCGGAGATCATTTTTGAGGTTATGTGTGTGTGTGTGTGTGTGTGTGTGTGTGTGTGTGTGTGTGTGTGTGTGTGTGTGTGTGTGTGTGTGTGTGTGTGTGTGTGTGTGTGTGTGTGTGTCACCTGTGTGTGAGGCATTGCTTCATCATCATCATCATCATTAGGGGTCAGTGTGTGTCTGTCTGCAGTGGTCAGATCCAGAGTCCAGGACGACTGAGGTGCACATGATCCACTAAGGTCAACTGAGGACACACACACACACACAAATAGATCATCACTGTCACTGATCACACACACACACACACACACACACCTCTTCACACACAGCATGAATAATCATGTGAGTAACAGCAGCGGCTCCAATGAAACTGATCAGCTGATCGATCGATTGATTATAATTAATCAGCCCTGAGTGTGTGAGTCTGACACTCCGCGTGAGGCCAGCTCCACTGAACACTGGACTCTTCACCCAAGTGTCATTTGAAGACACATCAGTACATGAGCGCTGTTATTGTCCATTATAGGTAACTCATTATAGGTAAGAGAGGGTGAATGCAGCGGCGTCCTCTCAGAATACAGCACTACAGGGTCATCAGCAGCTGTGCATCATGACTGAGGGGTTATTCTGCGATGACGACCGGCTGATGTACATTGTGCTGATTATTATCTTTGACATCTTCATTTTATTTCTGTTACCCTGCAGAACCTGTCTGATCTGCATCTCCTCTTACCGGTGGCCCTGGATCTCTCCTGCTGCTGTGTGTTCCCGTTCCGGTCCGCGGGTCTCTCCAGTGAGCTGGGTTTGCTGGTAATGGGCAGGAATGTGGGATCCAGGTCCAGGATGAGCTGGTTGAGCTGGTGGATGGAGTTATCGATGTCCAGCGTCAGGGAACTGAACTCCTCATCGTGTTTCTTGTCCGTCTGTTGTCTCTCTGGAACCAGCGGAGAGCTGTTCGCCACTGCAGACGGTGAACACACACACACACACACACACACACACACACACACACACACACACACACACACACTGAATTCACACACTGACCAATGCACAACTACTGACGTATAGTGTTGAAGTTCACACACATATTTAAATGTACTCAGTATTTACTCTGCCTTGAGCGGTTTCAAACCTTTAAAAGTTTCTTTCAGCTGAACACTCAAGAAGATATTTTGAAGAATGCTGAAAACCAGTAGCCATTGACTTGCACAGTACGGAAAACAAATACTGTGGAAGTCGAGGGTTACAGGTTTCTTCACATGGTCTTCTTTAATGTTTAACAGAGTAAAGAATTTTGACCGTGTGTTTCTGGATGCAGCATGATGTCTGAGGGTCCAGCATGTGGACATTCATGCCCTCACTGTCACCCTCCACACTGAAGGATTATGTCGCCTGGAAAGGCATAACCTAGTCATCCGATTCCTCTGAGATGCAAGGCAACTAAATCCTTACCCATCCACTTCCTTATGTGCTTTTGGGATCTCTCCATAGTCTTCTCTGGACTGTAGAGGGATCCATTTGAACCACTCGACTCAGTATCTTTAAGAATTCTGTCGATTAGGACAGTTCTGCTGGTCCCGTTGGCTTCTATCCAGAGGGTTCGGGGACCTAGGAGGCATTTTCGGTCAACGAATCGTGTCCTAAAATTTAGGCCAGGTTACTCTTGGGTTATATGTGCCCAACGTTTCCTGCCAACCCCTTTAAAGACCAGGTAGTGAACCTGCAAGCGGTGCCTGTGGAGGAGGCAGAGCCAGCTCCTTCACTGCTGTGTCCGGTGCGCACCCTGCACCATATGTGGACCGCACTCAGAGCAGAAGATCTCCTGAGCAGACGTGTCCCTCAGGAGAGAGCACATTCTACTAGCAGTGTTGCCTCCTCCTTGGTGTTTGCACACAGTCCCTCTCTAACAGACACAGAGCTGAGGGCTGGAAAACACCTAACACACACACAAGGTTTTATAATCTCCGCATGGAGCCAGTGTCCTCCAGATTGCTGGGCAGTGCCAGTTGATCGGGAGAATGCCAGGCTCTGTGTTAAAAATGCTTGCTGCACCATTCTCCTTAACATGGACAGATGTGTGCTTATTCAGCTCCCCATCTGGTGAACCCTAGGGTGTTCCTTTGAGGCCCCTAACATTCGAGCCAGCAGAGGAGCTGGACGCTTGGCCCATTGCGTTGTCTGCTGTGCCCACTTGGTTAACCTGTGTTTTGGGGATCGGTGCCTGCTATGTGCGTCCCCGCTCGGTGATGCCATATGCTCAGTCAGCCACTGTGAAGATCCCCCTTCAGGCTGGACCCGTGTCTTCCCTACCAGCTAGCCATGCTGTTCATATTGTAGTGCTCCCCCTAGGTCGGGACTAGTCCTGGTATACTACTAGGTTCAAAGCATTTATGACTCGATAATTCTAGTATTCCCAGTTTCTGGTGATTATAAAGGGCCAGTAGACATTGGAAGGTTGTGCCTTTGGTGATGTTGTACGCTCACACTATCAAATTGGCAAGCTCCTCACCAAAAGTGGCACTTTCCATAGATTGTCATAATCCTCATTCCCTGAGCACAGACATGGTGTTCCAGTGCCACAGTTAGTGCAATCGGCTCCTCAGCGGTGAGTCTGACTGAGGCTCCTCCAGCTGCTGCTTATATACTCAGCTGATTAGTGAGCAGCTACTCCTGTAAGGAGCTTTTCTGCCAACTCATAGTCATTGATTGGCCTGTTTTCTTACGCTTCAGAGTGATTGGTCATCTGGCGATTACATAATGTTGGAGTTTCCTCCTTATGGGAACGACGGTTACGACAGTAACCAAGATGTTTTTTCATATGATCTTACTTTCTGTTTCTCAGATTTCTCCCCCCTGAGCATGTGACTTCCTGTTCCTCTCTCAGGACATGCATCAGGCTTCCCCTACTATAACATACCTAAAACATGGATTGTCTTAACTCATCAGTGGCAGGGAAGTGTTTTCTCTTAGTTGACGAGTTATCTCTCAACAACAGTGAAAGAGTTCAGCTGATATGACACGTAGGCATGGGACGATAATCGTTTTCAAGGTATTCCGTGGTTTGGAAAAGTCAAGGTTATCATACCGCCAACATTTTCTCTAATACCGTTCCTAAGGTATCTGTAAGATTTTTTTATTTACATTTTTTTTAACAACAGCATCTCCAGCAGAAAAGATATCCAAAGATGCCATTTTAAATTGTAAATGAATCTGTGTTTTTGACACTAATGAAGACAGCAGACGTCAATGATTCATTTTCATTATTTAGCCTGGCACGTTTACTGCTCCAAACTATTATAAATGTTTCTCAAAATAAAATATATTGTGTTCAAAGGGGAAAAAACTTTCAGCGGTGTTGGACTTTCAGTTTTTTACCCAGACATTTAAAAAGAATATATTTTAGAGCAGTAATCACAATACCGTGATACCGTGAAACCGTGATATTTTTTATCCAAAGTTATCATACCGTCAGAATCTTATACCGGCCCATGCCTAATGACACGGTCTGCATTATAAAAGCACTATAGAAATAAAGTACTGTATGATGGTGTGTTCTCACCAGTGGTGTGTCTCGATGTGTCCTGCGTGTGGTTGTGGAATCGCTCCTCCACAGTGTCCTCCTCTGGCAGGTATGAGTACTGCAGCGCCGCCACCATCTGCTGCTGGTGGACCCAGGTCTGTGTGGAGTATCCAGAGTTCATGGTGGAGTAGGTGTTCAGGTATAGGTGTGGGGGAGGAGCAGTAACCGCCTCTTCAGCACGGGCCGGACTCCCGAACCCATCTGACAGCAGAGAGTTCTGGCTGCTCTTGTGGCAGGAGGAAGACAGAGTTCCCAGACTGTCCAGGCTGTGCAGGTCGTGCCGAGACACTTCATCGTCCAGGATGTCGGTCTCCCGCTCTTTCTGCCGCGCGCGCCCGTTCAGGAGTATATGTGGAGTGGGTGGTGTGTGTGGTGTGTGTGCGGCAGGTGGCTCCTGAGGGTTGCGGTCCTGGCTCC
>LR812520.1:55432-147932 GCA_903798195.1 Danio kyathit
GTCTGAGCTGAATCCACATGAGAAGACAGATCACTCTGCTTCATGTTCCATAGAGAAACACCACATCAGCCACCGGCAGCATTCATCTGTGCACTTCAGTTTCATCATCATCATCAAAATCATCACCATAATAATCATCCTCTGTGTCATCAGAATCGTCCTCATCCAAACTGTCTTCATCATAACCATCATCTACATCATCATCATCAAAAATATCACCATAATCAAAATCACCATCAACATCAAAATCTTCATTATCGTCATCAAAATCATCACCAACTTTAAAATCATCGCAATATTCAAATGATCAAAATGATCAATCGTCACCATCAAAACAATCAAAATCATCACAATAATCATCAAAATCATCACCAACTTTAAAATCATCACCATTTTCTTCACCATCAAAACAGTCAGACTCATCACCAACTTTTAAATCATCACAATAATGATCAAAATCATCACAATAATCATCAAAATCATCACCGACTTTGAAATCATCACAATAATCATCAAAATCATCACAATAATCATCAAAATCATCACCAACTTTAAAATCATCGCAATAATCAAATGATCAAAATGATCAATCTTCACCATCAAAACAATCAAAATCATCACAATAATCATCAAAATCATCACCAACTTTAAAATCATCACAATAATCATCAAAATCATCACCAACTTTAAAATCATCACAATAATCATCAAAATCATCACCAACTTTAAAATCATCACAATAATCATCAAAATCATCACCAACTTTAAAAATCATCACAATAATCATCAAAATCATCACCAACTTTAAAATCTTCACAATAATCATCAACATCATCACCAACTTTAAAATCTTCATCATCAAAATCATCACCAACTTTAAAATCTTCATCATCAAAATCATCACCAACTTTAAAATCTTCACGATAATCATCAACATCATCACCAACTTTAAAATCTTCACAATAATCATCAACATCATCACCAACTTTAAAATCTTCACAATAATCATCAACATCATCACCAACTTTAAAATCTTCATCATCAGCATCATCACCAACTTTAAAAATCATCACAATAATCATCAAAATCATCACCAACTTTAAAATCATCACAATAATCATCAACATCATCACCAACTTTAAAATCTTCATCATCAAAATCATCACCAACTTTAAAATCTTCATCATCAACATCATCACCAACTTTAAAATCTTCACAATAATCATCAACATCATCACCAACTTTAAAATCTTCATCATCAAAATCATCACCAACTTTAAAATCTTCATCATCAAAATCATCACCAACTTTAAAATCTTCATCATCAACATCATCACCAACTTTAAAATCTTCATCATCAACATCATCACCAACTTTAAAATCTTCACGATAATCATCAAAATCATCACCAACTTTAAAATCTTCACGATAATCATCAAAATCATCATTAACTTTAAAATCATCTTAATAATCATCAAAATCATCACGATAATCATCAAAATCATCACCAACTTTAAAATCTTCACGATAATCATCAAAATCATCATTAACTTTAAAATCATATTAATAATCATCAAAATCATCACAATAATCATCAAAATCATCACCAACTTTAAAATCATCACAATAATCATCAAAATCATCACCAACTTTAAAATCTTCACAATAATCATCAAAATCATCATTAACTTTAAAATCATCTTAATAATCATCAAAATCATCACGATAATCATCAAAATCATCACCAACTTTAAAATCATCTTAATAATCATCAAAATCATCACAATAATCATCAAAATCATCACCAACTTTAAAATCATCACCCTCCTCCTCCTCCTCTGACCTGTGCAGGCGTTCTCCAGCTCCTGCTTCTGGAAGGCTGTGCTGTAGGCCTGAACGGCTCCGGTGTGGAACTGAACCCTGAAGATCAGCTCTCTGTCAGAACTGCTGCTCTTGTGGAAACACTTCACCTGCGCTCACACACACAACACTAGTAAACAACAGCATAACACTTCACCTGCACACACACACACACACAGACCCACACAGGCGGTGTGTGTGATGTTATTTATATGTGTGTGTGTGTGTGTTCACCATGATATCCCCCTTCAGCAGCTGTGCGGGCTCCAGAGCGATGCAGACTCTGTCTCTGTGTCCGGCTCCGATGTGACTGAGAACAGAAACGCACATTATCATCAGGAGCTGAAGCTGAAGCTGCTCAGACGTGCTGATGAACACTGCAGGACACTGAACAACAGAACTATAACAGAGCGAGAGCGTTTCACACTACAGTATCTACTGTTACAGAGCTTTATTCTGGAGGAACTCTCCTTTCCTTTGGCTAGCTTTTATTTATTATTACATTCACTTTTAAGGTCAATATTATTAGCTCCATTAAGAATATTATGTTCTGATTATCTACAGAACAATCCACTGTAGTCCAGTGACCTGCCTAATTAATCAAGCTGAACACTGCTGTCTTCCAGAAGAACTGATGCAGTCCAGAAGATCATCACAACATTAATGAGCAGAGGAGAAGGAACTCACTATAGTCCTGACACATAGACCACCTGCATGCCCTGATACACCTTCAGATACGGCTCACACACTGAAAAACACGCGCACACGCACACACACACACACACACACACACACAGACAGGTTATTGTAAATAGACTGTAACTGGAGTAAACTCTAGCAGCAGTCATCATGTCACATCTGTTCATCTCCATTATTTCTGAATTAATTTAACTCTACATGTGTGTGTGTGTGTGTGTGTGTGTGTGTGTGTGTGTGTGTGTGTGTGTGTGTGTGTGTGTGTGTGTGTGTGTGTGTGTTGCTGACCTCCTGCAGAGTCATATCTGGGGATGCCCTGAATGATGATGTAGTGCAGGAACAGCGGAGACGTGTTCATCTTGATGGATCCACTCAGGAGACTGCTGAGGATGCAAACGTACCTGAACACACGCACACACACACACACACACACACACACACACACACACACACACACACACACACACACACACACACACACACACACACACACACACACACATTCTTCTTCTTCATACAGCACTGGACTGATCATTAGTGTCTAATCTGCTCATCAGGGTTATTTCCAGAACATCTTCTTTCTCGGTTCCTCAGCGGTGGAATGATCTTCTGTAGCTCCAAAGTACCTGAAATCTTCTGATGAAGGCTCATGTGTTCATCTCTTATTCATCAGACAAATCATATGTCTGGAAATTGGAGTTTATATATAAATAAACACAATGTAAGGTGTGTTTGGAGGAAATCACCTCTTCTGAGACGGCGTCATCAATGCAGAGACCTTGTCATCGTAGAACTTCCTCATGGCGAAGCGATCCAACGCCTGATCTGCACTGAAATACACAAACACCAGTCACAGAAGTGTGTGTGTGTGTGTGTGTGTGTTCTCGGACTGCAAACACCGGCTCATATGTGTGTGTGTAGCACATGAACAGCTTCAGTACCTGGCAGAGACGTCTGTGAAGTGCACAAACGAGGAGATGACCACTCCAATCCTGCCCTTCCCACCCTGAGAAACACAGCTTTAGTGCATCAGACAGAGACACACACTCATCAGTTGTTCCTCAGTGTAGTGCGGGGGTGTTGTGCTGCTGTCTGTAGTGCTCACCCTGCAGTGAATGACCACCACGTGCAGCGGGTCGGCGTTCAGCCAGTTCTCTATGGCCTTACAGATGGTGCAGATCTTATCCAGAGGAGGAGCGTGAAGATCTGGCCAACCGATGTCCAGAGTCTGAGTACACACACACACACACACACACACACACACACACACACACACACCTTACAGCCTCTACATGCACATCTGACATCATCCTCCAGCCTCCAGATCTGCACTCTACCTTAGGGTTCATCCTGGTGAGCTCCTGCTTCCTCTCGGACAGGTTGATGATCTGGAAAAGCACAGAGCAGGAGTTAAAGACAGCTCCAGGTCAGGAGACGTGATGATAAATGCTCTATTTCACTGATATAAGCACATGGTGTAAAGCACATGGTGCAGGTGGACTTAATTAATAATAATAAAGTCCACTAAAGGAGGTCGAGCCTTCTCAATGTATGGCTCCTAAACTCTGGAATGGCCGTCCTGATAATGTGCGAGGCTCACACACACTCTCAGCTCAACACTAGAGTAAAGACGATCTCGTTACAGTGAAGTCACAGTTAAGTGTGTGTCACCAGGTAGTTGTCGGCGTGTTTGGACTTCAGCATGCGCGTGACGTCCCTCAGGTTGCGCAGGTACGTCTCCTCGAAGCAGTCCTGAGGGAAGGAGACGGCGATGATGCGCTCCGTCACATAGGTGAGGTCCAGCTCATACCCGTCCTCCATCTGCACACACACACACACACACACACACACACACACACACACACACACACACACACACACACTGAGGATTCAGACTCCAGTTTCAACACACACTCATGTTGGTATTGCTGGTTTATGAGGACTCTCCATAGGCATAATTTATACAGTAAAGACACTTATTATATCCTCCGCCAGCCCTAACCCACCCTCAGCTCACCGGCCTGAACCGAGTCTGGATGGGAAAACTCTGTTAGAAAAGATCTTCAAGCATATTTCATTACAAGGACACGAGACATGGCCTCACAAACCACCTCAGTGTTGTGATATCAGCATCACACCCATGTGATTATACATATTTGTGTCCTTGCAAACTAATACACACTCAAACACACACACACAGAGACACACACACTATGCAAACAGACACACACACACACACACACACACACACACACACCCACACACACAGGACAGCAGATGCAGAAGCAGCTCAACATCTGAATGCAGACGCGAGCTGTATTGATGATTCTTCTGCTTGACGTTCCTCAGTTGGACAGTGAGGAGTCTGCAGACCGACAGCAGCACACAACACACACTCAGGGGTCAACACACTGTTCACACAGTTCACTGACAACACAACATTACAGGCCAATAACCTTTATTTAAATGCTAAAAGACATACAATGTGTGTGTGTGTGTGTGTGTGTGTGTGTGTGTGTGTGTGTGTGTGTGTGTGTGTGTGTGTGTGTGTGTGTGTGTGTGTGTGTGTGTGTGTGTGTGTGTCATGTGTTGGGGTCAAGAGGTCATCAGACTGTAACAACACTGGACCTCTGTAAGTGTGATTGGATGAGAAGTGATGCTTGACCAATGTTGTGTGAGTGTGTGTGTGTGTGTGTGTGTACGTCCGTGCCCTTGTGTTAGTGTGGGTTTGCGTGTGTGTGTGAGACAGGTCTCTGCAGGTCTGTGCGATCCTCATGCCTCTGCTACAGGAGTGTGTGTGTGTGTGTGTGTGTGTGTGTGTGCGTGTCCTGAAGGCACAGAAACTCTTCAGCACGTGCTGCAGATCCGGGCCTGTGAAAACAAGATGCTGCCGCTTCAGGTTTCTGCTGTAGCCTTCAGCAACATAAAACACGCAGAACACACACACACACACACACACACACCCACACACACCACCCGGAGCACAAAACACCATTCCAGAGGCATGAAACACTCCGTCAGAACAAGAACAGAGGACAAACACACCTGAATCACGCACACACACATGCACACACACCTAATGCAGACTGTTCAGAAACAGCACACACACACACACACACACATCTCAGCGCTGATCAGTCATATCTGTCATATCACTGTCACTGTGGATCAGCTGAATGCTGGATGAGTAAAGTCCATTATTGATCCTCTGATGAGCCGATCAGCTGTGTGTCCTGCAGTATTGATGAATGTTGATCAGCTCATTGATCCGCCTGACTGCTGCTGCTGTCGTGTGTGTGATGACTGAGTCTCAGTGACAGCATCACAGCAGAGCAGATGATCATACAGTATATGAATATCTGTGAGCATCAATACTGTCATCAATACTGTGTGTTTCAGTCCCCTCCGCTTGCTGATCAGTGTGTGTTACTGCCCTGTTCGGGGGTAAAGTCTAGATAGGATACAGCTGCAGATACACACATATAGCATCATTTTTTTGTGACGCTGTTTAACAGTAATGAACATTTGTACAGTGCTGTGACGGTCGGGTTCAGGGTTGGGGTGGGGGGGGGGTAGACATTAACTGAGCAATATCACATGAGGAGCAGTGTGATGTGGCTGTGTATCGGCACTGGTGGGAGGTCTGCGTTGGCTCGAGGCTGCAGGCTGTGTGATATTGTGTTTATTCAACAGAGCGACGACATAATCGTGTGTGTATAAAACAGAAAATCAAACACGAAGACTCTCAAAACCCTTTTCTAAGAGGAACTATTTTCTTCCGCCATTCATTCACATGTGCAGCTGACCTCAGAACAGCAGAAACTGCTGTAGAGCTAGTGTTTGAGTGATTCTCTAGCGTAATGTCTAAAGTGATGACAGAACAGCTGATCTTGCTCACAGTTTAAGATGATTAGGCTGAACAGCAGGAAATGTCATCAGTCTACAGAGATCACAATAATCAACCCTGAAAAAGCCGAAGCAGAGCAAACACTAGCAGATTACTGTTGTGTCTGTGATAAGGAAAACGCTACACACATGTGGACATTTCTTCTGTCTTTCTGTTTACTGGACTAGTCTGCAGGAGATCGACTCAGTTTAATACCTGTTTAATAATGATCAGATCAGCTGTAGTTTGAGATTACGCTGGGTTATTCCTCCTCTAAGGGCTTATTATGCAGTCTCTGTTGCCATCTTGTGGATGGACAATGTCAAGCATCTTTGTTCTGCTCAATGACAGGCTAATGGCTGCCTCTCAGAAATGATAACTATTTGAAAAAGGCGCTACCTTATAAATAAACAACTACACCATACCCTAAAACAGCCTCTACAGTTCATGATGTTGTCCAACAGCTGCAATATTAGTCAGACTGTAGAGTGTCCTCTGCTTGTTGCTGTATGTGGGCGGAGTAATACACAAGGGTGAAGAGGCGGTACGAGTGCTGTTATTTGCAGAATATCACACAGCTATCAGCCAATCAGACTCAAGAACCAGACAGAACTGTTGTATAAATAAACACAATTAGTGAGAAAATTAATAAATAATATAAATAACTCTCAGCAGCTTCGGCTGCAACTGTATCTGATCTACCAACAACACTGTTGGGGTGATGGTTGTTTCTCAAGCAGGTCGCACACCAGAAGCGCCGCTCGGCGACGAGCCGCACAGCGCCACGCATTTCAGAATTCTAAAAATAGGTTTCAATCAGAGTACACACACCGGCGCCGCAAGTCGGCGGCTGTCGGCGGCTGTCGGCGGCGCCCAGCCACGACTCAGGACACTGTTCATAATTCTGCCGCGCCACAGAGCGCCATCTGATTAGTTTCGTTTTAAATAGCCTGCAAATGTGCGCGTCTGGTGTGCGATACTTTCAACTGTCATGTGCGCGCCGTGTCGCGGCGCTGATCGGCGCATCCGGTGTGTGACGGGCTTCAGAGGGACGTTTGAGAGTTCCAGCAATGTCAGGGGAGAGTTAGGGGGTGATTGTGGGTCAGTGTGGGTCAGTTTGAGTCAATGGGGTCAGTTTGGGTTGGTGTCAGTCAGTGTGGGTCAGTGTGAGTCAGTGTGGGTCAATGTGAGTCAGTGTTGGTCAGTGTGGGTCAGTGTGGGTCAGTGTGGGTCAGTGTGGGTCAGTGTGGGTCAGTGTGGGTTGGTGTGAGTCAGTGTGGGCTGGTGTGGGTCAGTGTTGGTCAGTGTTGGTCAGTGTGGGCCGGTGTGGGTCAGTGTGGGTTTGTGTTGGTCTGTGTGGGTCAGTGTGAGTCAGTGTGGGTCAGTGTTGTTTTTTTGTTGGTCAGTGTGGGTTGGTGTGAGTCAGTGTGGGCCAGTGTGGGCCGGTGTGGGTCAGTGTGGGCCGGTGTGGGTCAGTGTGGGTCAGTGTTGTTTTTTTGTTGGTCAGTGTGGGTCAGTGTGAGTCAGTGTGGGTCAGTGTTGTTTTTTTGTTGGTCAGTGTGGGTGGTGTGAGTCAGTGTGGGCCGGTGTGGGTCAGTGTGGGCCGGTGTGGGTCAGTGTGGGCCGGTGTGGGTCAGTGTTGTTTTTTTGTTGGTCAGTGTGGGTTGGTGTGAGTCAGTGTGGGTCAGTGTTGTTTTTTTGTTGGTCAGTGTGGGTGGTGTGAGTCAGTGTGGGCCGGTGTGGGTCAGTGTGGGCCGGTGTGGGTCAGTGTGGGCCGGTGTGGGTCAGTGTGGGTCAGTGTTGTTTTTTTGTTGGTCAGTGTGGGTTGGTGTGGGTTGGTGTGAGTCAGTGTGGGTCAGTGTTGTTTTTTTGTTGGTCTGTGTGGGTGGTGTGAGTCAGTGTGGGCCAGTGTGGGCGGAAGTCCTGGGCTGCACCGCAGAGGATCTCCTGTTTTCTGAATGAGCGTCTGCTTCTCCAACACAGAGCTCTCTAACCCTCACACACACACACACACACACACACACACACACACACACACACACACACATCCGCACACACTTCCGCTTCTCGTGTGTGTGTGTGTGTGTGTGTGTCCACATCTCTCGCTGTGCTGTAACGCTGCCGTGTGTTCCTGGTTTATTACTGAACACAGAGTCGACAGAACCTTTCTCCTCCATCATTCAGACTCTCATCAGCTGATGAAGACAATCCACAGACTCTCAAACACACCAGCTGCAGTCAGAGGTGCCACACCGTCAGTCTGTGTGTGTGTGTGTGTGGGGGGGGGGGGGGGGGTCCTGCTATTTACTACATTATCGGCTCCAAATGTCCCCACATGTATAGCAATACAAGAGCATTTTGACCTTGTGGGGACATTCTGTGGTCTCCATAAGGCAAGAGCTGATAAATCCAGCAGACTGTGTGCTGTACAAGTATGTGTGTGTGTGTGTGTGTGTGTGTGTGTGTGTGTGTGTGTGTGTGTGTGTGTGTGTGTGTGTGTGTGTGTGTGTGTGGGTGGAGACACACCAAACATTCCTGGAGTAAAGCTTCACACAGCACTTGTCATTAAATGCCCAACCCTGAGGACAGACAGCAGACTCACACACACACACACACACACACAAACTCTCTCTCTCACACACACACACACACACACAAACAAACACACACACCAATGAAATTCAAAACAAACTCTAGTTTCCAAACAACGTCTCAATGCCTGCCATCGATGACCACCAATGTGTATGTGTGTGTGTGTGTGTGTGTGTGTGTGTCTGTGTGTGTGTGTGTGTGTGTGTGTGTGTGTGTGTGTGTGTGTGTGTGTGTGTGTGTGTGTGTGTGTGTGTGTGTGTGTGTGTGTGTGAGAGAGAGAGAGATAGAGAAAGAGAGAGAGCCCCAGATTGAAGAGTGAAAACAGCTCATAAAAATCCACACACAACTCATTCACACACACACACACACACACACACACACACACACACACACACACACACACACACACACACACACACACACACACACACACACACAGACACACACAGATCTTCAACACATGTGTCCTGGAGAGCTGGTCCTCCTCTTACCTTCAGCGTGGCTCCTGTAAGTGTGTGTGTGTGTGCTGGAAACTCTTCACATCCTCATGCTGGAGTCTGTAAAAGTTCTGCAGAACTCAGACTGGTCTCGCAGCTCACGCTTCCTCATCCGTCATTCCAGACGCTTCTCAGCTCAAACCCAGAGTAAGACGACCGGCAGTGAGCTGATCCTCCCTCTGTGCTGTTCCCAAGAGCCTCCCTCCCTCTGTCCCGCTCACACACACACACACACACACACACTCCTGAGGATGGGGGATGGGAGAGCCAGGAACAATACCAGCAGATGCCTTCACACACACACACACTCACACTCACACACACACACACACACACACACAAACTCACACACACACACACACACACACACACACACACACACACACACACACACACTGACAGAACTCTGAATGAGAGATTAAACACAAACTCTCTGCTCAGAAAGGAGCGCAGTCATAAAGCTGTCGTCAAACACAACACACAACACACTCATGAAGTTAAAGAGCAGCGAGACACTGCACACGTCTGCAGAATCACAAATACTCTCTCCTAGACTGCTGAAGGGGTTTTTCTGGGACAGCACTGAGGTCAGGAGGCGCTCTCACAGGTCTTTAGTGTGCTACTGTAGGGTGGTCTGGATTGCAGGTATGGGTTTATTAGTTATTGGCTGTTCCTGTTATCGGTGCCGTCTGCCCAGTGTTCACATCACACAGGCAGAGCTGAGATGGTCTTGATTGTGGCGTGTGTAACCCAACACTCTGGGTCACATGAGCTCCGGCCAGACACTTGAAGACTGCCGTTGATTGGTCTTCTGCAGGCACAGGAATGCTGCATTACATAACAGGCCTTTGTGTGTGGTGGTCTGTGGTTCTGGTTAATGAACACAGCGAGCGTGAGGGATCTGCTGCTGCAGCGGCATTTACTCCCACATCTCTGTCTTCCTGCTGAAGTGTGTGTAGTAATGCCGGTGTGTGTTTGTGAATGAGCAGCTCAGCTTCTGTGTATAACACTCCGCCTACAGGACAGCAGGTTTTACTGCAGATGATGGAGTTCTGCTGTGCAAGCCGAGACACGTCTCAAGACTTTACAGTCGCCATGAAACTGAAGTTAAGACTGTCTCTTTATCTGCTTTCGTGATGTACGAGATTGAAACAGTCCTGAAATGAGAAAACATGTAAGGCAGTGCATGATTTAGTCCTTTGGCAACCGATTGGATTATTGGAAGCTGAGCACTGCTAACAAAATGGAGAAAGATTGACCAATGAATGAAATCTGGGCAAAAACAAGACACACAATGATAGCCCCGCCCTAAAGGACTGACAATCCTGCCCTAAAGGACTGATAACCCCGCCCTAACGGACTGACAATCCCACCCTAAAGGACTGATAACCCCGCCCTAAAGGACTGACAACCGTGCCCTAAAGGACTGACAATCCAGCCCCTAAAGGACTGATAACCCTGCCCTAATGGACTGACAATCCCACCCTAAAGGACTGACAATCCTGCCCTAAAGGACTGATAACCCCGCCCTAAAGGACTGACAATCATGCCTTAAAGGACTGATAGCCCCGCCCTAAAGGACTGACAATCCTGCCCTAAAGGACTGACAATCCCCCCCTAAAGGACTGATAACCCCGGCCTAAAGGACTGATAGCTCCGCCCTAAAGGACTGACAATCCCCCCCTAAAGGACTGATAACCCCGGCCTAAAGGACTGATAACCCCGCCCTAAAGGACTGATAACCCCGCCCTAAAGGACTGACAATCCTGCCCTAAAGGACTGATAACCCCGCCCTAAAGGACTGACAATCCCACCCTAAAGGACTGACAATCCCCCCCTAAAGGACTGTTAGCCCCGCCCTAAAGGACTGACAATCGTGCCCTAAAAGACTGTTAGCCCCGCCCTAAAGGGCTGACAATCCCACCCTAAAGGACTGACAATCCTGCCCTAAAGGACTGATAACCCCGCCCTAAAGGACTGACAATCCTGCCCTAAAGGACTGATAACCCCGCCCTAAAGGACTGACAATCCCGCCCTAAAGGACTGACAATCCTGCCCTAAAGGACTGATAACCCCGCCCTAAAGGACTGATAATCCTGCCCTAAAGGACTGATAACCCCGCCCTAAAGGACTGACAATCCTGCCCTAAAGGACTGATAACCCCGCCCTAAAGGACTGACAATCCCACCCTAAAGGACTGATAACCCCGCCCTAAAGGACTGACAATCCTGCTGTAAAGGACTGACAATCCCACCCTAAAGGACTGATAACCCCGCCCTAAAGGACTGATAACCCCGCCCTAACGGACTGACAATCCTGCCCTAAAGGACTGACAATCCCGCCCTAAAGGACTGACAATCCCTTCCTAAAGGATTAATAATCCCACCCTAAAGGACTGATAACCCCGCCCTAAAGGACTGACAATCCAGTCCTAAAGGATTAATAACCCCGCCCTAAAGGACTGACAATCCTGCCCTAAAGGACTGATAACCCCGCCCTAAAGGACTGACAATCCTGCCGTAAAGGACTGACAATCCCACCCTAAAGGACTGATAACCCCGCCCTAACGGACTGACAATCCTGCCCTAAAGGACTGACAATCCCGTCCTAAAGGATTAATAACCCCACCCCAAAGGACTGATAACCCCGCCCTAAAGGACTGATAACCCCGCCCTAAAGGACTGACAATCCCGCCCTAAAGCACTGACAACCTCGCCCTAAAGGACTGATAACCCCACCCCTAAAGGACTGATAACCCCACAGGTCAAATATGCGCATTTTTAATGCCAGTGTATACTGATACTGATGTTGAGTGTGCGCAGTAGGTCTGGCGTAGACCCTTCCCATACCCTGACCCGCACCTTTCAAAAAATCCAACTACACTTTGCTACAATATGGAGAGCAAGATCTGTGATTGGCTGATTTAATATAGTTGAGTGTGGGCGGGGCTTTAGCCATGGGGGTGGAGTGAGACCTGTAGTGTATATTCCCATAGAGGAGTTCCGTATGCAGGCATTTGCCAAAGTCCCTTTCAAGCAAATCTGTTCACTCGGCGGCCATATTTGCAATGCTACTGGGGCAAGACCAAGAGACCAAAGCCTAAAGGAATGGAGGAATCCTGAAATCTTCAAAACATCCCACTGAACTGGCAAATAAAGGACACGTTTTAACCATTTATCAACAACAAAATCTGAGTTGACCTGCGCCGATATTGTTGTTGCTTAAGCTCTAATTCACAATTACAACTACTTATGTGAACCAGAAGGCGGGAATTCCTTTGCTGCGGCGGCCATATTGAGAGTTTGACTTTCCCCATTCATGATAATGTGAGTTAATCCTCTTTGTATATCTACAGTCTTTGCTTGTGTTTTGTGTTTATTTTATGATTGAAGTTGTTGAACGTTCGCTGACTCCCACCTCTTTGAGTTTGAGCTAGCGTTACCGTCGTTTCCTCTGTAAACACAAAATAAGTGAAACCACACTGCCTACTAGTGTTCCAGAAGTGTTACTGCAGACACACAGGAGTATAGCTGGCGTTGGCTTTCACTGTGGGGCACACACCAATCTCTCAGTGCTGAAGTATAATCTGGGCTTCATTCCCAGTAAGAGTTGCTCAACACCGCTTCACCACACATTTACTGGATGTTTGGGCTGAATCATTCGGCTTGTTGAGACGCTGTGCTGTGGTTCATCATGACTGTACTTTGAGCCCCACAGGAGGGTTCATCCACCTCTCTTATCACTGATGGATTCATCCGGCACACTTCTCTACAGTGAGGATCTGCTTACAGGGGGGTTAGTGATTAACATACACCAGCTGAAGAGAATCAACTACAGCAGTGCATTCTGGGAGAATGTAAAATACCTTTAAAGTACCTTTAAGGTGTCATTTATGCACATTAAGGCATTTGTGTAATATAATGTATAAGTTTTGTTACGTTACGCCTCACGTCACGTCACACTACTCCAGCATCTTCGTAACCCCCATGAAAACAGAGCACCTCGAAACTGCTGAAGATCTTCTTTTAGTTTGTGAACGCTGAGGTTGTGTTTTCGTATAGATGATGGACTGGAGCTCAGACCGTTGAACTTACCTAATCTTATTACCTTCTCAAGTCAGTAGTAAAGTATTGCTCTCCTTTTTTATTTCATAAAATATAATTAACAACAAAAATAATAACACAAGATACATTATTGTCCCATTGATTGAGTGATGGCCTTGTGTTGAGAGAAATCAGGAGTGCAGGTGTGTTTATTGTGTGGAAATATCAGGCTTACTGTAGATCTGCTTAATTATGATCATGTATTTACTCATCTCACTTGCACACAAACACATTCAGAAAGCCTTAAAGTGAATAAAAAACTTAGAATGCAAACCTTTCTGAAAGGGTTTTCTTGCATTTCATTCTTCATGTGATCCAGAAAGGTTTGTTTGAGCTCATCTGTACAGCCAGAGCCTTATTTACTTCACATTTCACTTCTACTGTAAAAAGATCCGGCATCTGTCAGAAATAGAAGATGACACTGAAAACTAATGCAAGAGTAGCATAACTCATTACTTTCCTATGAAGTAAATAAGTAGTACACTGTTACTTGTGAAGGGAGTAAGGCAAGAAATGTGACTTCCCCAACACACCTTGCACTAGCGCTGTAATAAAGGTACATCTGTGCATTTTTAATCTTCATTTCATGAGTAGCCCCTTACAATAATAAAACATGGCTTTGTGATTGTAAAATTATAATAATCATGTCTTTGTTTCATTGACTTCCAATTGTATGACCACCGTTTTGCAGGAATTGCCATGGTAAAACTATGGTTAGATTTGCCCATTGCTGATTTGTGGTTACCATGGTTCGCTATGCAACACCAACCATGGTATTTGAGGTAAAACTTGGTCATACCACAAATATACTTGGAACCACACATCAGTACAGCTAAAGCAGAAGCTGATCAAGGGCACTTAACAATCTGCACTGTTGAATAAAAGCACTAAACAGTCCCGGTGGAGCATCCTATAGGTGTTGGCCATTCTTTACTCACAACTCTATCAGATTCATTTCCATTCGCAAACTGAAAAACAGCCTGAAACTTCACGTTGGTGCATTTCATGACCTTACACTCAATAGATGCTGTGCCATTGAGTTCCTGCACCGAGCACTGGATCGTCCCTCCATCAACAGAGATCTCTGGAGAGTTTGAGCTGGAGTTTCTGGAACAGACCAGCTGCTCCTTATCCACAGACCTCAGATTGTGTCCTCGAATAAACTCAGGAGCTTCGCAGGAGACCCTGGAAAGATCCTTCACGTGTTTGTGGTTGTACTTCAGCCAGTCATAGAAGTAGTGTATCCCGCAGTCACAGCGCCAGGGGTTCCCGTGCAGCTCAAACACACACTGGAAGTCCAGATCCTCGAAGAAACCACTCGGGATGCTCCGTAAGCTGTTGCTGGACAGGTCGAGCCGCTGCAGGTCGTGCTGGTCCTTCAGGAGATGCTCATCCACAGAAATCAGACTGTTCTTCTGCAGATACACAGATTTAATACTGAACAAACCTTTAAAGACAGATCCAGCCAGCGTGGAAATCCGGTTCTCAGACAGATCGAGTGTTTCCAGCGAGATCAGATTCTGGAAGAGATCCGCAGGGACTTCAGTGAGTGAATTCTGCGACAGGTCCAGATGAGTGAGGTAGTGTAGGGTGTGAAAGACGGTGTTGGTCAGCTTCTCCAGCAAGTTCTTCTTGAGGATCAGCGTCTTCAGTCCTGATGGGAAGGCCTCAGGGGTCAGCACCCGGATTAGGTTGCTCCGCAGGTTCAGCTCCTGTAGGTGATTCAGGTGTGTGAAGACACCGTCCGGCAGGTGTGGGATCTTGTTGGCCTGCAGTGACAGCACTCTGAGCTCAGAGTTATTCTGGAAAAGCCCAGTGGAGAGCGAGCCGATCTGGTTAAAGGACAGGTCCAGCTCCTTCAGACGGTGGAGCCGCTGGAACAGCCAGTCATAGTGGAAAGACAAGCCGTTCCCTTTGAGCTGCAGCGTCTCCAGCTTCTGCAGATGATAGAACAGACCCGCGTGCACACTGCTGAGCTTATTATTGTTGAGCAAGAGTCGGGTCAGGTTGGCTAGTGAGCTGAAAGTCTGAATATTGAGGGTCATCCAGCAGGTGTTACCGCTGATCTCCAGCTCCTGCAGCTCTGCCAGACGCTGGAAGGCCTCGCCGGACACGCTTTTCAGCACGCCGTTCAGAAACACCAGCTTGGAGAGTCTGAGGGTCTCTGGAAATGACTTCTGGTCCAGATCTGGGATCCCCGAGGCCACCACGATCAGCTCTCGCACCTCCGTGGAGATGTTCACAGGTAAACTCGACATCCTGTCATCAGAACAGACCATTTTAGAGCCGGAGAAGCACTGGCAGGGCTCGGGACAGCAGACGCTACAGTACAGATGGATCAGGACCAGCAGAACCGCAGCGCACAGATTATTCATGTCTCCTGGAGGAAAGAAAATGTGGATCATCATCTCTTCTGAGCTTACTAACAACACAGAATTCTTTCATACATTACTGATGAAGCACATCAGCAGGTTGGTATCTCAGAATAAAGCCAGACAGGTTCATCAGCAGCTCGCTGTTGTATTGATCTTATTCTTCAGGTTTAAATGGGCACCGCCATTGGAATCTTTTTGGCTCTAGACTTTCGCTCTCATTCACTTCCACTGATGTTAAGACGTTAATAACAGCTGGTTCTGCTGCTTGATGCTGCAGTCTGATCCTTTCATATTACATTATTCTACTTTTAGCTTGACCGTTTTCTGCTCTTTATTATTCCTGGTCATGTCTGCCATTGGAAACTGAAGCGGAAATGCTAAACCAATCGTAAAAACAAGCATTTCTGCATTGGAGAATAAGGTGAATGAGACTGAAGGGTTTATTCTGAGAAAACAACCATCTGGATGTACTTTATTCAGTTTATTACGTGGATACTTACCACAAGATGTAAAAACTAGACACAAACATTGTGCTGAGCATTAGTAGTGTGTTAATTCTTGCTGACAGAAATGAAAACACCTGAATGGAGTATACACTAGCCTGCGCATTAATTAGACACTAGATGGCACCAAACAGCCAAAAACAAGACAGACAAGCATCTAACTGATGTGGACGTGAGTATATGGATGTAAATGTATTCTCAGACTCTCAGTTCCCAGATGAGTCTGTGTTATTCAGAGGTTGTTATCTGGAATAGGAGACCTTGTGTTGTCATGACCGACCAATCAGAATCAAGATTTATAGTCATTTTAAGCAGTAAGTGTGTATGTAATATACACATTTAAAGCAATAGTTCACAGTTTCTTTCATCGGTTCAACACAAAGGAAGATATTCTGAAGAATGCTGGAGAAAACAGCCATGGACATCCAATGGGAATCAATAGTGTTCAATCAATAGTATTTTTTGTTCCCACTATCACGTCAGTGGCTGAAGATGAAGAGTTTTCATTCTGATATGCTGTTTTAAAGTTAAAACGCACACAAGTCTATTTGACACTGACTTAAATTGCAGCAAAAGGCCATGTTGTAGCAGCTGAGCAATAATGCGTGAAGCTCATTTGAACATTTCAGTATATTCACAGCCTGAAGATAACCTACACAGGGTTTAGTTCATGATCCTCAACCGATGTTAATGCTAATTCATTTTTATTATACATGAATAATCTCCAGAAAGTGCTCATGTTAAGACAAATACCAGTTCAGTAGCTATAATGGTTAAACGAAAGGCTAAAATGTACGTACCGCAGAGTTGTGCACATCCAGCTCAGTTCAGCAGAAATCCTCCAACTCACTGTAGTTTCAGATAAACTCTCTGCGCAAACAGACACTCATTGGTCAGACACTATCTGCATATCGCTCAGCGTTTAGTGCATGAGTGCAGGAATATCCCTCAGCACAAACAAACAACTGCTGAACACAAATACTCATGTTTAAAAGTAATTCTTTATTTAGTTAAACATTAGTGATGATTCTCCTGAATGCAGTGATTGTGTCGTGTGTGAGAGAATATTGGGCTGTTTGTGCACAGTATTGACGGACTCCTGGAGACTCTGATCTGCTTTACTGCGGTCAACAATATTGACATTTCTGAAGTCCATATCAGCTTTAACACATCAAGAAAACAACATAGACTGTCAACATTTACCAGCAATTTCATCATGTATGCTGCATTGTTTATACATTGCTTTACTCAGAGATTTGTCTTGTTTCTAGTCCAGATATCAGCAAACTCTTAAATCAAGGAGCATTTTGTAGACACGGACAAAATAATGTCTTGTTTTCAGAAATAATGAGTCAAAATGAAGAGAGTTTTACTTTAAAACAAGCAAATCTGCCAATGTGGTAAGAAAAATAATCTTGTTTTTGCTTTAAAATAATCAATAATTTTACTCTGCTGGTTCTAGTTTACATCATTATTCAGACAATCTTCTGTGTTCACCTGGAGAAACTCAGACACATTTGGGACAAGTCCTTCAGTGAACATCCCTTTAGATGTTAATCCACTGAGCTCCTGATACTATCATATAATAATGTGTGTGTGAGAGGATGATCATGTGTAGCGTTCAGGAAAATAAATTATACTCATTTACAGTAAATACTGTACTGTTAATACTACTGTATATATTATAGTATGTTTAACTGTTTAAGTATAGTTTATAGTGTTAACTATAGAGAACTGATCAACTGTAGATAATACTGTAGTAAACTGTGGTGTATTGTAGTATAATATACCCTATAGATGAAGAACACTACAGTACTGGCTTATTTGTTTAGATTAATATTGATGTTGTGTTACCATAGCAACTGTAGAATCACCACAACAGAATCAGTTACTATAGTTGTTGTGTTACCATAGCAACTGTAGAATCACCACAACAGATCAGTTATTGTAGTTGTTGTGTTACCATAGCAACTGTAGAATCACCACAACAGATCAATTATTGTAGCTGTTGTGTTACCATAGCAACTGTAGAATCACCACAACAGATCAGTTACTATAGTTGTTGTGTTACCATAGCAACTGTAGAATCACCACAACAGATCAGTTATTGTAGCTGTTGTGTTACCATAGCAACTGTAGAATCAGCACAACAGATCAGTTACTATAGTTGTTGTGTTACCATAGCAACTATAGAATCACCACAACAGATCAGTTACTATAGTTGTTGTGTTACCATAGCAACTATAGAATCACCACAACAATCAAGTTACTATAGTTGTTGTGTTACCATAGCAACTGTAGAATCACCACAACAGATCAATTACTATAGTTGTTGTGTTACCATGGCAACTGTAGAATCACCACAACAGATCAGTTACTATAGTTGTTGTGTTACCATAGCAACTGTAGAATTAAATTCAGATACTTCATTGTAGTGTGCTTCAGAAGTCTACAGTGTTGAGTATACATTGCTGTAGTGTTTTCTGTGCAGTGTGTAGAGTTAAGTGCAGTAGGTGTGGTGTAGTGTAGTAGGCGTGTCCTCCAGGTGTGTGTGTGTGTGTGTGTGTGATGTTCTGTCCTCAGCAGCAGCAGTGTTCAGTGTTTTCTCAGTTCCTCCTACAGCTCTCTCCTGATGGCGCACGCAGGGCTGCAGATGCTGGGTTACTGTCTGGGTTTTCTGGCTCTGCTGGGTCTGATCGCCTCCACAGCCATGGCGGAGTGGAAGATGTCCTCGTACGCCGGGGACAACATCATCACAGCACAGGCGCAGTATGAGGGACTGTGGCAGTCCTGTGTGTCTCAGAGCACCGGCCAGCTGCAGTGCAAAACCTACGACTCCCTGCTGAAGCTGCCAGGTAAGAGCAGAGCGTGCCCGGACAGGTGAGCTGAATACCACACGATCCTCAGCACATCACCTGACTGACCCAGAGGAGACCCGCACAGCTCACAACACTGATGGGGGCGCACTCCAAATAGAGCTGGGTTATTCTAACACAATGTCTGCTCATATGTAGACAAAAATGGGTAATTTATTTTGGGTTAGAAAGTCTCGTTTAAACTGAATTGATACAATTAACACACTGTTTACGTCAACATTTGACCCAACGTTGAGTTAATTAGATCAATTAAATTTAAATGACACTTTTTAACCCAAAATATAATTAGACTTTAAAAAATATATATGTGGCAACGCAGTGGCGCAGTAGGTAGTGCTGTTGCCTCACAGCAAGAACGTCGCTGGGTCGCAGGTTCGAACCTCGGCTGGGCTGGGTCAGTTGGCGTTTCTGTGTGGAGTTTGCATGTTCTCCCTGGGTTTGCGTGGGTTTCCTCCGGGTGCTCCGGTTTCCCCCACAGTCCAAAGACATGCAGTACAGGTGAATTGGGTAAGCTAAATTGTCCATAGTGTATGAGTGTGAATGTGTGTGTGGAAGTTCCCAGAGATGGGTTGCGGCTGGAAGGGCATCTGCTGCGTAAAATCGTGCTGGATAAGTTGGCGGTTCATTCCGCTGTGGCGACCCCGCAAGGGACAAAGCCGACAAGAAAATGAATGAATGAATGAAAATATATATGTGTGTGTGTGTGTGTGTGTGTGTGTGTGTGTGTTTGACAAACTGTAAAGACTATACAGATGTTAGCGTCCTTCAGACTGTTATTTAGTCCACATATTGCTCAAATAAGTTAATTTAAGAATGGGTTATCTCTGCATGATTCTAAAGCTGCTTCTGGGTTTGAGCATGTTAGTCAATGCTGGGTTGTTTTAAAACAACTTTTGGTCAAATACAGACAAATTGGGTTAAAAGGTGCACTTTAAAGGATCAACTATGTAAATGTAATTGGACATGAACAGCACAACTGGACATCTGAGTGTTGATAATTAGATTAGATTTAAAAATAAACATTCTGACTTTATAACATGGAAATTACGACTTCATTTCTCAGAATTCTGACTTAATAACTCACAATTTTGAGTTTACATCTCAGTTCTGAGAAGAACAGTCAGAGCTGTGAGCTTGTGTCATGCAATTTTGAGATCAAACGTCACAATAACCCTTTAATTTGTTACTCATAAGTGGGAACAGAGTCACCAAATTACAAGATCAAAATAACTCTTTAAAGTTTTCTGCTGTTGTAATGGTGGCCCGTACATCAGCAGGAGGGTTCATTGTGATATACACACCTGCCATATTTCCTCTGTGTTCTCAGGAGAGATCCAGGGCGCTCGCGGCCTCATGCTGACCGGCATCTTCCTGTGCAGCCTGTCGGCGCTGGTGTCCGTCGTGGGCATGAAGTGCACAACCTGCCTTTCAGAAGCCCCCCAGATGAAGAGTAAAGTGGCTCTGGCTGGAGGAGTGCTGTTCATCACTGGAGATAAGCTCATGCTCATTACACTCACTGAAGCCTGCTGCAAACACACATTACAGCAGTTATTATATTAGTGTTAGTCTTAGGAAAATAATTAGTCGAGTGAATCCACTGAAGAACAGCTAGTGTTGCTCATTCATTCATTTACTGTCAGCATAGGCCCTTTATTTATCAGGGGTCACCGCAGCGGAATGAACCACCGACTATTCCATCATATGTTTTACAAGCGGATGCCCTTCCAGCTGCAACCCATCACTGGGAAACACCCATACACACTCATTCACACACTCATTCACTACGGCCAGTTTAGTTGATCAGTTCCCCTATAGCGCATGTGTTTGGACTGTGGGGGAAACCGGAGCACCCGGAGGAAACCCACACCAACACGGGGAGAACATGCAAACTCCACACAGAAACACCAACTGACCCAGCTGAGGCTCGAACCAGAGACCTTCTTGCTGTGAGGCCACATCGCTAACCACTGAGCCACCGTGCCGCCCATATTGTTGTTCATCTTTAATCTAAATCTGCTCATCTGCTTCTGCTCTGCAACAGTCCTTCTCTGATCACTCTGATTGGTCGAAATATGCTTAGCCACGCCCCTTTAGCCATTAGTTAGTTGTGAGTGAAAGATGAGAGGCGGGGCCTTCTCAATATTCAATGTTAAACCTGTGAGACTCAAGCCTTCTGTAGATGAGGGTGTTCTGTAGTGTCTGTAATGTGGTGTAGTATAGCAGTACACACACACACACACACACACACACACAGGCACGCACACACACACGCACCTTTATTATTATATTATCTATAATATGTATGTATTTAGATTTGATGTAAAGGTACAGTGGTTAGCACTGTGGCTTCACAGCACTCAGGTCTCTGGTTCGAGTCCCAGCTGGGTCAGGGGGTGTTTCTGTGTGGAGTTTGCATGTTCTCCCCGTGTTGGTGTGGGTTTCCTCCGGGTGCTCCGGTTTCCCCCACAGTCCAAACACATGCGCTATAGGGGAATTGATCAACTAAACTGGCCGTAGTGTATGAGTATGTATGGGTGTTTCCCAGTACTGGGTTGCAGCTGGAAGGGCATCGCTGTGTAAAACATCTGCTGGAATAGTTGGCGGTTCATTCCACTGTGGCGAGCCCTGATGAATAAAGGGACTGAGCTGAAGGTAAATGAATGAGTGAATGGCAGTACAGTGCAGCTTTAGCATTAGCTGTGTCAGTGTGTTCAGCGTGCTCATGTCAGATCTCCTCTTCTTTCTACAAGGCTTTTTGCTCTGATCGCCACCAGCTGGTACGGAGAAAAGATCCGGCAGAACTTCTTCGATCCATTTACTCCAACTAACGCGAGGTGAGTGAGGAAACGCTGATGTAAAGGTGTTCATGTGTGTGATTCAGTTCAAACTGGAGCTTCTGTAGATGATCAGTGAGTAGATGAGCGTCTCCATCAGGTCTGCACAGTGGAGCATCACCTCCTCAGCTCCTGCTGCTCCTGCACAGATCTCACTGAGAGGAGTGGAGTCTGCTGCACTGTGGGGATTCTCCACTGTGGTGTGTGTTTTCCTCTAATGAATGAGCTGCACCTCAGAAGACCAAGACCAAACGCAATGAACACGGTGAATGTGGAGGCTTCTGGAGGAGTGAGACGGGAGCGCAGACAGATGATCAACACAGTTCTGGAGGGAATAATAATAATACTGAAGCCCTGTGATGACGGACTGACGGAGGGCTGAGGCCTTTTACTATCAGCACAACAACATTTCAGATCTGCAGACATGGAGAGCTGGAGACATGGAGAGCTGGAGACATGGAGAGCTGGAGACATGGAGAGCTGGAGACATGGAGAGCTGGAGACATGGAGAGCTGGAGACATGGAGAGCTGGAGACATGGAGAGCTGGAGACATGGAGAGCTGGAGACATGGAGAGCTGGAGACATGGAGAGCTGGAGACATGGAGAGCTGGAGACATGGAGAGCTGGAGACATGGAGAGCTGCAGACATGGAGAGCTGGAGACATGGAGAGCTGGAGACATGGAGAGATGCAGACATGGAGAGCTGGAGACATGGAGAGATGCAGACATGGAGAGCTGGAGACATAGAGAGCTGCTTTGCATAATGTTTAATAGCAATATTCCCAAAATCTCTAATGAATGAGCTGCACCTCAGAAGACCAAGACCAAACGCAATGAACACGGTGAAGGTGGAGGCTTCTGGAGGAGTGAGACGGGAGCGCAGACAGATGATCAACACAGTTCTGGAGGGAATAATAATAATACTGAAGCCCTGTGATGACGGACTGACGGAGGACTGAGGCCTTTTACAATCAGCACAACAACATTTCAGATCTGCAACAATAGAGAGCTGCAGACATGGAGAGCTGGAGACATGGAGAGCTGGAGACATGGAGAGCTGGAGACATGGAGAGCTGGAGACATGGAGAGCTGGAGACATGGAGATCTGGAGACATGGAGATCTGGAGACATGGAGATCTGGAGACATGGAGAGCTGGAGACATGGAGATCTGGAGACATGGAGATCTGGAGACATGGAGAGCTGGAGACATGGAGAGCTGGAGACATGGAGAGCTGGAGACATGGAGAGCTGCAGACATGGAGAGCTGCTTTGCATAATGTTTAATAGCAATATTCCCAAAATGTGCATAAAATAAGTGGATGAGCTGATGATGCAAATCTGTCTGATGTTTCAGTGAGTCTGTTCTTCCCCTGTGTGTGTGTGTGTGTGTGTGTGTGTGTGTGTGTGTGTGTGTGTGTGTGTGTGTGTGTGTGTGTGTGTGTGTGTGTGTGTGTGTGTGTGTGTGTGTGTGTGTGTGTGTGTCAGGTATGAGTTCGGGAAGGCTCTGTATGTGGGCTGGGGCTCTTCAGCTCTCTCCATCATCGGTGGTTCTCTGCTCTGCTGTAACTGTGGGAGTGAAGGTTCTGGAAAACCCTCGTATCCTCCGCCGCGCGCAGCAGGACCCCCGGGAACCGACCGCGTCTGAACACACACACACACACGCACACCTGACTGCAGACGAACCTGTGTGTGTCGGCTTAGGGGACGTTTAGTGGACAAGATTTGAGTCAGAAACAGGAGCTGAACACTGTCAGAAGCGCAGGGCTCCACACAGTTCAGTCATGCTGTCCCAACACAAACCGATGACGTTAACGCAACACTTATAACAAATTTATGTGGATTCAACAATAAAATTAAGTTGGCCCAATGATATATCCAGAACTGTGTTGTTTCAGCTCATTTTAGTGCAGTAGTTTGAACAAGTTAAGTGTGTATTGAGTGTAGCTGTATCTTGTTGGTTTTCAGGGCAGCAGCAGCGCTACAGCGGAGGTTGTGTAGGAGAGATGTTTCTCCTGCTTTTGGCTCCTCGCTGTCGTCTAAATGTCGAGTTTAATCCGTGTTTGGTCTCCTGTTATGATGGTTTCCTCAGTTCTGTCTGTGTGTGTTTAATCACCGTCTGTAAATGCACTGATGTAAATGAACAGCTCATCATTAAAGCTGAAGTGTGTATCTTACTCTCGTCTTCATTTGTGTGTGACTGCTCAGTCTGAAAGCTCAGGCTCCTCTGATCAGTCAGTGTGTGTGTGTGTGTGTGTGTGTGTGTGTGTGTGTGTGTGTGTGTGTGTGTGTGTGTGTGTGTGTGTGTGTGTGTGTGTGTGTACAGCTTCATATCACTTTAATATTACATTACAGTGGAATCAGCTGCGGTTTCCTTTTGACATGTGATTGTTCTGCTTCCCCACCGCTGGATTTAGCTGATTTTAAGATAAATCTCACTTTATTTGACAGATTGTCTCTGAAGATAAGAGAGTGTTTAGTGCTCGTCCACAATCTTCAGATATTCGGACTCGAAACAAGACAAACTCTGAGTGAGACACATTTATCTTAGTGTGTGTGTGTGTGTGTGTGTGTGTGTGTGTGTGTGTGTGTGTGTGTGTGTGTGTGTGTGTGTGTGTGTGTGTGTGTTCAGACACGCTCCAGCATGAACCTGTGCAGACCTGCAGCACATTCCTCACACACATTCTCCATCAGTTCAGGAGATTCATCAGAAGCAGCAGAATCAGTTCATGGAGGAGCTCTACTGAAGCAGAACACACACACACACACACACACACACACACACACACACACACACACACACACACACACACACACACACATAATGATGATTAACTCTGGGTGTGTTTCTGATCATCCTCAGGCTACAGGAATCAGAAGATCTCAGTTAGCACACACACACACACACACACACACACACACAGTCTCCGCAGGACTCCTCATTCTTCTTCACTTCTACAGGGCTGGCACAGGATTAGATAACCGCTTGGCTCTCTGTCTGTCTGAATGCTGTAAACTCGGATTATCCACAGCGTCACGAGCTTCACATGAGGAGGGTTTCACTGAACAGTCCACATGAGCTTCTTATTGGTACATATGCAACATGAATCTCACACACAGGCGGACCCTGGGCTGATGGGAGGTGACTCTGGTATCTGGCCAAATGTTGCCCACTTATTATGTAATATTTTCTGATGCAAGTGAAGCCCACAGGTCTGCCAGACCAACAGCAGATGTGTCTGTCCTCTGACCTGATGACAGAGCAGTGGAGTGAATGAGAGCTTCAGCACAGCAGCTCCTGTCCGTGCTCATCTCATTCATTCTCCTTCAGCTAAGTCTCTTTATTCATCAGGGGTCACCACAGCGGAATGAACCGCCAACTATTCCAGCAGATGTATTACACAGTGGATGCACTTCCAGCTGCAACCCAGTATTGGGAAACACCCATACACACTCATTCTCACTCACACACACACACTCAAACACTACGGCCAGTTTAGTTGATCAGTTCCCCTATAGCGCATGTGTTTGGACTGTGGGGGAAACCAGAGCACCCGGAGGAAACCCACACCAACACGGGGAGAACATGCAAACTCCACACAGAAACACACACTGACCCAGCCGAGACTCAAACCAGCGACCTTCTTACTGTTAGGTGATTGTGCTACCCACTGCGCCACCATGACGCCTCATCTCAGTTCCCTACAGGAGTATCCTCCAGCTGAGGGTCTGCATGCGCACACTGGAGGGCAGCAGAGCTCCACTGACTGATCGCTCTTCTCCATCTGCTCCTCCTCAGCTCACGCTTCACTCATGTGTCCTGTGGCGGTACAGAGGGATGTGTTCACCTGTCATATCAGAGTGACGGCGTTACAGATGATATGATAAAAGAGACAAGCAATTCTGCATTCAGCTGAGCTACAGAGACAGCCGTGTGTGTGTGTGTGTGTGTGTGTGTGTGTGTGTGTGTGTGTGTGTGTGTGTGTGTGTGTGTGTGTGTGTGTGTGTGTTTGTGGTCCCCTCAGATCACCTTTTTAGCCACACACACGCCTCCAGCTCCTCCACTGCTGAATGAACGCTCTCCTTCAGCTTCACACTGCTGCTGTGTGCTAGCGGACCATGCTTATGCTAATCTGAGGTTTACTGCTCCAGACACACAGGAGGATCATTCACACACACACACACACACACACACACACACACACACACACACACACACACACACACACACACACACACACACTAGCACAAGTATTTAAAGTGCAGTAATCGTCCCTAGAGCCTCAAATAACATTGTTTAATTCCAATATTAGATAGTAAAGAGTGAATGTGCTCCTCTCTGCGCTCTCCTGTCATAGTCAAACACAAACAACCCAGAGTTTGGCCTGAAAACAACCCAGTATTTTAGACTGCAGAGACTCTTTTCACAGCCGACAGGAGGAAAAACTTCCAAACCACACACACCAGCATCCTTACACACACACACACACACACACACACACACACACACACACACACACACACACACACACACACACACACACACACACACATCCTATAAACCCTGTGGCCTGATGTTTTCCAGTGTTTATACTCCAGTAAACGCTCCACAAGGACCTGCTCAGGCTACAGTCGGCCTCTTAAACATGTAGATGTGTCCATTAGTGAAGAGGCTGTTGAAATGTTCAAGACTGACTCTGATCTCTGTGTTAGTAGTTCTCTTTCTGAGAGAGGGAGATATATCCCGCTGTACATATACATTAGTGAGCGGAAACCAGCATGAGGAGTCTGCTTAACCTCCACAGAGATAAATGAAGACAGAGATGAAGATGACGTCCACACTGTGATCAGAGCAGCGTTTCTCTGCCTCCTTCATCACCTCAGGCATTTGTTCTCGTTCCACAGTGAGTGCCCTTGGCAGTGAACACTCCACAGGATATGCAGTCTTGACTCCAGGCTGAAGGGAGCGTATATGTTGCATTCAGATGACAAATTAGTGCACATTTAGGTTTCACACAGACTCTGAAGGTCTTTTCCCCCTGAGTGTTCTGCATAGTGTAGTTCTGAAGGTCAGCGCACTAATACACTCACAGAAATGATGATGATGATGATGATGATGATGATGAATGAGCTGCAGATGTGCTGATGAGGGAGCTTTACCCTCACTCAGAGAAACATGAGCAGCATTCATCAGCCGGACTCATGCTGGAGAAGAACACACACACACACACACACACACACACACACACACACACACACACAGACCGCAGACGTCTGGCCTGTGTCCACTCTTCACCAGCGCCGTCTGGATCTCTGAGTGTGTTTCTGCTCCTCATAAAGACTCTAAAATAAACCCTGACTGACGTTTCTATGTGTATTACATGTGTGTGACTGGAGTCTCCAGACTCGCTGTCAGACAACACAATGCTGGATTTTAATATCATTTTGAGGGATGTGAACAATAACAATGGTCATGACGTATTTCCTGTTTTACATTTTTATTTTCCATAGCTTCTGAGAATCCAAAAAGCTCTGCATATTGATAAAGAATATTAAGAGAGCTGTTTTAATGTTAAGATGTGATTGAATTGCCTCTTGTAACAGTTATGAGATAGTTTGACAGCAGGCAGGAAATGTTCATGGGCCAATGACATCGCCACATTGAAATGGTCTATATCAGGGGTGTCCAAACTCGGTCCTGGAGGGCTGGTGTCCAGCAGATTATAGCTCCAGCTTGCCTCAACACACCTGCACAGATGTTTCTAGAAAGCCCAGTAAGAGCTTGATTAGCTGGCCCAGGTGTGTCTGATTGGGACTGGAACTAAACTTTGCAGGACACCGGCCCTCCAGGACTGAGTTTGGGCACCCCAGGTCTATATTATGAGCAGGGCCATCCACTGTTTTCCTCATGCCAGCTCAGTCCACATTACAGCTGATCTCCTCAGTTCTGATTTCTGCCAAGTCCAGATGTGGTATTACATCTAATAGAGGATTAAGGGGTCAGTTCACCCAAACCTGAACATTCTGACATCATTTAATGACCCTTCACTTGTTCCAAACCTTAGGAATTTCTTTATTCTGTTAAACACTGAAGAAGATGTTTTGAAGAATGCTGGAAACCTGTAACCATTGACTTCCACAGTATTTGTTTTTCCTACTACTGAAGTCAATGGTTACAGGTTTCCAGCTTTCTTCAAAGCATCTTCTTCAGTGTCAGACAGGTTTATGACCTCTTGTGTGAGAGTAAATAGTGAGTAAATGTAGATGTTCAGGTGGACTGTGTCTTTAATGTGATGTGAACACACAGATCAGTGTCAGATCAGTGCAAACGCAGCAGCAGATGATGGAAACCGTGCTTTAATGAATATATCTCATCATCATCATCGTCATCTCAGAGTCGGAGAGTTTCCTTCATCACACATGTCAGAAATGGCTTTTATTCTCAAACACTATACTGCTGTGATCAAATCTCAGGTAGCAAAGAATTCTGGCCCAGATTAGGCATGAAGCTGGCACAGCAGGCATTCATCCGGCTCTGGCATACAGCATGTGGACCAAACATGGCCCGGGTTTGGCAGAGGTGGCACCGTCTTTAAGGCAGCACACAAGACTTGGGCCAGATGTCAAATGTAGTATTTGGCCCAGATGTTAAAAATGTATATGTGGGCCATTTATAGGTTGACCCACTTTTAAAATACATTTCAATTATTTTTGAGTAAAGAAAGAATTCTACCAATCGGGTCGCTTCGAGAAAATGCACAGCCATAAAGCAAAATGCTTCATGGGTTTAATCAATTCATTGCAGTCGTGACCCACCAACAGATCTGGCCCAGTTCAGGCCAAGTTATGGGTTAATAACTAGGCTGAGACTTGGCCCAGATATGGTCCATTGTGTGGAAGCCAGACTTGGTCCAATCATGTACCATAATTCACTGCAGCATGTGGACCAAGCAAAATCTGATTGTGTGGGCCAGATCTGGGCCAGAGAAATTCTGCTATGTGGGATGTGTTTCACTTTCTTCAAATTCACAAGTTAAATCACAAATGCAAAAACTGAAGAAAGTTTTACTCGAGCTGACTAGTGCTGCGAGTCCTTCAGCAGTGCTGGTGTCCGTCCATTACTCCTGCACAAGAACAAGGACAATCATAACCTCTGATTTGTGCATGAAAGCCAGACTAATATCTGAGAGATGACACGGGTTCAGCGAGGGAAAGAACTACAAACATCTGCTAATGACACACACAGTCCAGTTAAAACAGCAGAGATATACAGCCGCTGATGGTTACACACACACACACACACACACACACACACACACACACACACACACATATTCAAAAATAAACACTCAGTGTTGTTATCTGCAGTGCTTCATAGGAGTGGGCGGAGCTAAAGATTCCTCATTGCTCACTGCACCTCTCTAATTGGTGGACAACAGCATCATGGGTAATGTAGTTTTTTTGCATGAGTTCCAGTTTTCCAGTGAAGCAGCTGATCAGTCGATGGGTCTGATCATCATACGCACAGACTTCATGGAGTAAAACCCTCCTCCGTAATCAGCCCAGAATATGCCGTCCTGAAAGCGGCTGCGATACACTCCGCCTGAGTACCACACGCCATTCAGATTGGTCTGACCGCAGGCGTTGTACCACCAGCCGCCCTTCTGGAAATGAGCACAGTTACCTGAAAAACAGAGCGTCAGAATCACACACAATCTACAGGAGAGAGCGGTCTGTCTGTGTGTGTGTGTGTGTTCAGGTGTGTGTATAAACCTGAGAAGGCGTCGTGGTCCCTGGTCCAGTGTGGTGAACTGTCTGCCGTTGTGGCTGGTTAATGAATCTCCAGCGTTTCCCTGATAGAGTCCTAGATGCAGGCGGTACGACTGGCTCTCGGGCTCCAGGTGGAAGCTGCTGTACGCCGCGTAGACCTTCTTCTCCATCCAGTCCTCCATCTCCACCAGCAGCTTATACTCCTCCTGTCTGCCCAGACTATAGATGGTGTCCAGACCCAGCCAGTGCTCACCGTCCACATCACCAAAGCCCTTCTGGAGGAGGAAGAGCAGAGGAAATACTGCAGTCACTAGCTGAGCTTACATCACAGAGGAGCAGATGCATGCACAAACTGGAACAATGCAGAAAACATCCGTGAGTAAATCAGCAGCAGCAGCAGCAGCGTTCACAGAGTGGAGCTGGTGGAGGTTACTGCACTGTTGGCATTCTCCACTGTGCTGATGTTCTCCTCTAATACATGAGTATTATACAAATAAATACATACAGTATAGACACACTCTCCAAACACACACACACACACACTCATTCTGACTGAAGAAAACCTGTGTACAGCAGCTCATGATCACACTGGAGCCGTCTTACAGACCAAACACAGAAACAAGCTGCCTTCCACACTCCTGACCCCACTGACCTGAAGACAAGACGTGTTTCTGCAGAGGGTTAGGGTGAATCTCTGAAGTACACACTCAAAATATCTGCATGTGTTACGACCAAATACTGTATATCAGTGACTCACTAGTCAACAGGTCAACTCATCTACTCACTAGTCAACAGGTGAACTCATCTACTCACTAGTCAGCATCTAAACTCATCTACTCACTAGTCAACATGTGAACTCATCTACTCACTAGTCAACAGGTGAACTCATCTACTCACTAGTCAGCATCTAAACTCATCTACTCACTAGTCAGCATCTAAACTCATCTACTCACTAGTCAACAGGTGAACTCATCTACTCACTAGTCAACAGGTGAACTCATCTACTCACTAGTCAACAGGTGAACTCATCTACTCACTAGTCAGCATCTAAACTCATCTACTCACTAGTCAGCATCTAAACTCATCTACTCACTAGTCAACAGGTGAACTCATCTACTCACTAGTCAACAGGTGAACTCATCTACTCACTAGTCAACAGGTGAACTCATCTACTCACTAGTCAGCATCTAAACTCATCTACTCACTAGTCAACAGGTGAACTCATCTACTCACTAGTCAGCATCTAAACTCATCTACTCACTAGTCAACAGGTGAACTCATCTACTCACTAGTCAGCATCTAAACTCATCTACTCACTAGTCAACAGGTGAACTCATCTACTCACTAGTCAACAGGTGAACTCATCTACTCACTAGTCAACAGGTGAACTCATCTACTCACTAGTCAGCATCTAAACTCATCTACTCACTAGTCAACATGTGAACTCATCTACTCACTAGTCAACAGGTGAACTCATCTACTCACTAGTCAACAGGTGAACTCATCTACTCACTAGTCAGCATCTAAACTCATCTACTCACTAGTCAACAGGTGAACTCATCTACTCACTAGTCAACAGGTGAACTCATCTACTCACTAGTCAGCATCTAAACTCATCTACTCACTAGTCAACAGGTGAACTCATCTACTCACTAGTCAACAGGTGAACTCATCTACTCACTAGTCAACAGGTGAACTCATCTACTCACTAGTCAACAGGTGAACTCATCTACTCACTAGTCAACAGGTGAACTCATCTACTCACTAGTCAACAGGTGAACTCATCTACTCACTAGTCAGCATCTAAACTCATCTACTCACTAGTCAACAGGTGAACTCATCTACTCACTAGTCAACAGGTGAACTCATCTACTCACTAGTCAACAGGTGAACTCATCTACTCACTAGTCAGCATCTAAACTCATCTACTCACTAGTCAACAGGTGAACTCATCTACTCACTAGTCAACATCTAAGCTCATCCACTTGTTAGTCAGCAGGTAAACTCATGTGCTAAGCTCAGGTTAGTGTGTGTGTGTGTGTGTGTGTGCACCTACAGCAGTGTTCACACCAGTGATAATTATAATATTCATTAATTATGCTAATGATGTCTCCGCCTCCAGCTCCACCTTATAGCTGTCCCAGTTCCTGGAGAAGTTGACTGCTCCATCTTTCCTCCTCTGGATGAGTGTCCATCCTCCTCGGTCCACGTCGTGTTCACACCAGGCCTGAACAGGCGTCAGGGTGTCGTCCGGCTGCAGGAGGATCGAGCCGCTGACAGAGTGTCCCGCCTGCAGCGCCGCATTACAGTCCCGGAACGGACCTGCAGGGGGCAGCAGACACGCTAACTACTCAACTTCATGGAAGAAAGGCAGAGGTTAGGGTTAGGTAGGGGCGTTGGGGGGTCACAGACAGAGTAAAGGGTTAGGGTTAGGTAGAGGCAGTAGGCGGTGGTGTGGGTCATAGACAAAAGTAAAGTGAGGTGGTTGCATAGTAAGTGAGTCTCTGTTGTGGTTTGTTCATGCGTGTGTACGTGTTTACTCCTGCTTTCTCTCTGTTGCCGCCCCGACTATTCTGCTGCCCAAGAGGGCCACCTGGTGAGCCTGTATGTACGCGCTGGCCCTGTGTGTGTGTGTGTTACCCTTCAGACTGCTGTTGTTCTGTGCTGGTTGCTCCTCAGTGTCGGCTGCTGTTGTTCCGGGCCTCTGCTCCTCCGTCCAGCTGTTGCTCCTCTGGATCTCGTTGGAGACTCTCGGCACAAACACCGGGATGTTCTCCGGCAGCACCTGCAGCAGCGGCGGCGGCCGTGGGTCCCGGCTCTGCCCCTCGTACACCCGCACACACCGCTCCTCCAGTAGTGCCAGCAGCTCCGCCTGGCTGTTGACCCGCTCCACCAGCACTGACACCCGCTGCTGCAGCTCCCGGTACCCCGCAGACAGACGCAGCGCGGCAGCGGACCCGTTCAGCAGCCGGTTCTGCAGCGCCGCCAGCTCCAGAGAGGAGTCCCGCTTGCGCAGGATCTCGTGCAGCAGCTGCATGTAGAGCTGAGTGACCCGCGAGTTCATGTTCCGCGACTCCTTGCGCAGCAGCTTCATCTCCTGCACCATGTCTCCATCCACGTCCACCACCATCCGCAGCATCTCCATCTCCCGCCGCTGCCGGCTCAGGGTCTGCCGCAGCTCAGACATGTCCGTCCGAGTCACACGCTCGGGGTCCGGCAGCGAGGGCCCCTGGCTGGCACAGATCGGCCCCGTGATCTTCTGCTCCGGGATTAAGAAGGTGTAGGAGCACTGCTGCGGGTCTGGAGCCTCCACCAGCACACAGAGGAGACCACACCACAGCACACAGAGGAGACCGCAGAACATCCAGCCCTGAGGACACATGGCAGCAGACCTGCACACACACACACACACACACACACACACACACACACACACACACACACACATTACAGCACTCAACAGGTGGATCATAGGAGCTCAACAAAGGCCCTGTTCACACCGGTAGACTTCTGAGATAAACCACATCAAAGTGATCAACAACTTTTCATAAGAAGAAAACACACGGTGCGGGATCTGTGTGTGTGTGTGTGTGTGTGTGTGTGTGTTTGAGGGCTGTTTGAGATGCTCAGACCCACACACAGCTCAGTTCTCCACACGGTGCTTCATTGGCCTGTTTGCTCTCCTCCTGATCAGGGCTTGAGTGTGTCCTGTTCTCCTGAAGTGTGTTGTTCTATGAGACACTCAGTTATATAGTGTATGTAGAGCGCTCACTGAGCCAAAGCTGGTCTCCAACACACTCTTCAGATAAGAAAGCTGATCATACACAGCGGTTTGAGCATCTCTAATGCAGCTCGGCTGAGAAATGAAGAGTGTGGACTGCCAGTGTTTGAGTTTTCAGATTCACTCTCCACATCTGAAGGATCGACTGCTGGACACCAGGACATGAGGAGGATTTAGACAGAACAGAAGAGCAGGATTACATGCAGAGCTGGCACGACAGAGGAGCTCTCACACACACACACACACACACACTCTCTCTCTCTCTCTCTGTCTCTCTCACACACACAGACTCTGCGGTTGGAGAAAGCGCTGCAGTATTTTCCATCCTCAGCTCTTCTCCAGTGTCAGAAACACACACTGAGGAAAGAGTTCTGCAGCTCCACTAAAGTAAACACACTCTCGTACACACGTACAGACGATGAAGCTGAAACACACACACTTATTCATGAAGATTATAACACAGTTCTCTGCAATACTAGATTTAGATTGTCAGTAGTGATATTCTCCAAAGCGTGTCAGGCAGCAGTGATTACAGGAATAACTCTGAGCAGAGTCTGATCCTTCAGTCTCCAACACACCGACATCATCACATGATGCAGCTCTCAGTAAACGGCACATTACAGTCCTCATCAACAGTACTACAGTGTGTGTGTGTGTGTGTGTGTGTGTGTGTGTGTGTGTGTGTGTGTGTGTGTGTGTGTGTGCAGACTCAAAACCACAGTGGAAAAAGAAGCTCAGCGTTTTCTGCAGGCTCTCGATGAAAAAACCCCAATCAGATCATATTCCTGCGGCTGAGTCCTGCTCAACATCAGAGCCGTCAACAAGAGACCACTTCACATTCATTTGCTCTAGCTTTTATATCTATATTTATATATAATACACTTGCAGATTTAAATATTATTCAGCTAATATAGTATTGAGCTTAAAGTGACATTTAAAGGCTTAACTAGGGTAATTAGGGTAAAGTTAGGGTAATTAGGCAAGTCATTGTATAACAGTGGTTTATTCTGGAGACAATCCAAAACTAATATTGCTGAAGGGGCTAATAATATTGACCTTAACATGGCTTTAAAACTATTAAAACTGCTTTTATTCTAGCCGAAATAAAACAAATAAGACTTTCTCCAGAAGAAGAAATATTAGAGGAAACACTGTGAGAAACTGCTGAATCTGTTCAACATCATGTGGGAAATAACATATTGTAGAGTTAAACTGGACTGTTATGCAGATATTCTGAAATACAGTGTATTAACATCATCACAGATATACAGCATGAACTGAATGACGGCAGTGTTTCCCTCTGCTGTAAGCAGGACTGTGTGCATTAGTGATGTGCCAGTTATTTAGCTGTAATGATTTGTTTATATGCATATTTATGTAAATGTGTATGCTAATAGTGTACTTGTTTATGCTAATAGGTAATGTAAAAGCATGAAGCAGCAGCAGGAGTAAAGGAGAGAGACTGACCTGAGTGTGTTCCTTCTGTCTGACTCTCTGCTGCTGCAGACGCGCACTCTTATGAGCGTGTGTGTGTGTGCGCGCGCGTGTGCGTGCGTGTGTGTGTGTGTTTGTGTGTGCGTGTGTGTGTGTGTGTGTGTGTGTGCGCGTGTGTGTGTGTGTGTCTTGTCCCATTTTTTGGTATTTAGTATTGTAGTATAATATACCCTACAGTTGTACAAAACTACAGTATTAGCTTATTTGTTTATATTACTGTAGTTGTTGTGTTACCATAGCAACTGTAGAATCACCAGAACAGATCAATTACTGTAGTTGTAGTGTTACCATAGCAACTGTAGAATCACCACAACAGATCAATTACTGTAGTTGTTGTGTTGCCATAGCAACTGCAGAATCACCACAACAGATTAGTTATTGTAGCTGTTATGTTGCCATAGCAACTGTAGAATCAGCACAACAGATCAATTACAGTTGTTGTGTTGTCATAGCAACTGTAGAATCACCACAACAGATTAGTTACTGTAGCTCTTATGTTGCCATAGCAACTGTAGCAGATCAATTACTATAGTTGTTGTGTTGCCATAGCAACTGTAGAATCACCACAACAGATGAAACACTACAGTGTGGTCTAAAACACTACAGTATACTGTAAATGAATGACTGTTTGTTTGTCAGGAACTGAACACCAGAGATATGATTATTATAATGTTCAGTGTTTATCGGGAGTGTAAAAGTAGTCGAGAGAGTAGTGAGTAGGGCTGTGTGATTAATTGAAATCGAATCACAATTGCGATTTGAAACGTTGTGATAAGCTAATGGTAAGAGGCTGCGATATGAAATATGTATTATTTAATTTCCCCCGCCCAGAGCAAATGTGTGACTGCCGTCTGTGTGTCAGTCTTACTAACCAATTAAGTGCTCACACTTTCGTTCTGCCCAATCAGAATTGTGCAGCTGAACTATGCGGAACGCCCACAATAAAACAAACAAACAAACAGGAAAGCACGGATGAGTATGATGATGGTGTCTGCTGCTTCAGAAGCGTTAACAGACGAATTCATATAAAGGAAAGCAGCACATCAGTAATGTGGGAATATTTTTGGTTTCACAGACACTGAACAAAAACAGGTCATTTGTGAGAATAGTTGCAGAAGTGTTGCTAACATGAGGAAATACAAAAACCAGCACCTGTAAAAGCACCACAGGCGGCTACATGAGGAGTGTCCTGCTCAAAAGTCAGCTGAAGTATCGCCAGTGACACTCAATCTAGTAGCGAGTAACAGCAGTTTCAGTTGTTTGCGGCTGCACACCACATGAAAAACATCACAAAGGCAGCAGGAGATAACTAGCGTAACCCGCGGCCTCGCTAACGTCACGGTGCCTTAATGCAGAGAGGCATCCAAAAACCTTCAACCGCTGGACAGGACATATACACTTGCGCCTCACACTTATTTTGCAGTACCACAGCTGTACGTTTAACGTCAGGATATTCTGTGCCGCATCTGTGATGATTATTAGTTTTAGACAGTATAAGCTGTTTCTCTCGTCATCTGTGTGTGTTTACTGAGTGTTCTGTATTTTTATCATTATTATTCTTTTGTTATCTTCCTAATATGAGTTGAACCTAAAGTCACTTTATTTACAGCTTACTCTAGAGAAACAATGTGATGTCTAATTTATGAATATTTAAAAACTAATTTGAGAGTTAGTTAACATCTCTTCAGTTCCTTTAGCTAACACTCACGCAGAGAAGCTAAATTGAGTATTGAGTTGGAGCTACAGAATTAAATCGCAAATCAACTCGAAATCACAATATCTGTCAAAAGATCACAAGTAGACATTTTCCCCACACCACACAGCCCTGAGCTGCAGGCGGCGCGCGCACGACGATCTCTGAAAGCGGAAAAGGAAGCAAAGGAAGAAGCGAGCGTCACCGCAGCTTCCGGAGCCAACATGGCGGCTCACGCGAGTGAACTGGAAATCGCCAAGAAGAATTTAACAGATGCTATCGGAGACAACGTCAAACAGTGAGTGTTTATGAGCGAATAAATCACACAGAGCGCTGTCATTTCACCCCAGTGACCGTCAGAGGAACAGAAACAGAGGAGGAGTGTGTGAATGTCCATCATATAGAGAGATCATCCGCTCAACACTCATCAGAACTCCTTTATTAAACAATAACAGCATCTGAGAGGCTTCAGCTTCTGTCTGAAACTGCTCAATCAGCTCTCGATGATGAGCAAAGTGCAGACACTGCGCCGTGTTGTGTCAGCAGTGGTTTACCATTCACTCAAATGCAAATGATCTCTTATTTTCGATGATAAATTTAGTTAAATGTGTAATTAATTGTATAAATATATTTATACTCCTTTATTTGTTTATTTTTTTTATTAACCCTGTTTATTTATATTTGATAAAGCAAGTATTGCTCTGCAAAGAGTTTAATGTCCACTGAGTGTAAAGTGTGCAGAGTCTGCTGCTGCAGGAGAGAACACTGCAGCCTTACTGACATTTAGATTAACACCTAATCAAGCAGTTCTGTGGACAGAGTCTCTCTCTCTCTGAGAGCGTGATGTCCTGCAGGATTGAGCATGTCTGAGGTGTGCACTCCAGTGTCTGATGATGATAATAAAGCTTTATCCTGATCATCAGCTGTTCTGAGTGAAGCTGACTGCTCTGTGACTTCCTTCATCTCTGCACACACACTAGTTAATATCAGCTGAACATCTCACACACACACACACACACACACAACTCTGTTTATTGTGTTTCATATGTGGACTTTCCTGACCTCGTGTGTGTGTGTGTGTGTGCGTGCGTGCGTGTGTGTGTGTGTGTTTAGCTACTGGGCGAATCTGAAGCTGTGGTTTAAGCAGAAGATCAGTAAGGAGGAGTTTGACTTGGAGGCGCGGCGGCTGCTGGCACAGGACAACGGTAAACACTCTCCATCTGCCCTCACTAGTGTGTGTGTGTGTCCTGCTGACTGCACAGGGCACTTCACTCAGAGTGTGTGTGTGTGTTTCTCCACAGTGCACGTTCACAATGACTTCCTGCTGGCCATTCTCACACGCTGCCAGATCATCGTTTCCACATCAGGTGAGCACACTCCTGCATGAACACACACACACACACACACACACACACACACACACACACACACACACACACACACACACACACTCCTGCAGGAACAAACACACTGTTTGCAGTCATCCAACATCTGATCTGTGTGTGTGTGTGTGTGTGTATGTGTGTGTTCCTCAGAGGGTCCTGGTTCTCTGCAGTGGTCTGGTGGATCCGCATCCAAACCTGGCAAACCCAGCCGAGGCAAGAAGAAGTTTCCATCAGTCCGGCAGAAGTTTGACGTGAGTTTCACCTGATCGTCTCTGCAGTGTTATACTTTATTATAGAAACATTTTTTAAATAATATTCATCATTAAAGCATGTAAACACAAACACACACACACACACACACACACACACACACACACACACACACACACACAGAGTTATGATCTGAATGATTCACCCTCGTGTAATATATTTAAATTCCTTTTCTATATTTCTCAAGTGCTGTTTAACAGAGCATGAACATGTCTCACAGTATTTCCTTTATACTGTTCTTCTGGAGAAACTCTTATTTTTATTTTTTTTGTAACTGGAATAAATTAATATTTAATGTACAAATAATAATATTACAGTCATTAAAGTAAATAAAGTGAAGAGCTTGAGTTAATCTGTTGTGGTGATTCTACAGTTACTATGGTAACAACTACAGTAATTGATCTGTTGTGGTGATTCTACAGTTGCTATGGTAACACAACACCTTCAGTAATGTGAACAAATGCCGCAATACTGTAGGTTTCTACAGCAGTAGGGTATATTATACTACAGTACACCACAGTCTCGGTATGGTGTTGCTGTGTTTAAAGTGTGGTGTGTTTACAGCGACGTGTGTTTATAGTGTCATGTTTGTGTGTGTGTTGCAGCACCGCTTCCAGCCGCAGAACCCTCTTGCGGGGGTGCCGGTGTTCAGTCCCCGTGAAGCGGAGGAGGAGGAGCTGAAGCTGTCTGCGCAGACGCTGCTGCTGCCCTCTAGAGGACAGCTGGAGGCGCGCATGATGGTCAGCGCGTTCGAGAGCGACCTGGACAGCGTGGCGGAGGACGCCGTCAGCTGCATGCTCTGCGCACTGCAGGTCTCAGCCAATCACTACACAGCGATCTCTGACTCCGCCCACTCACACAAGCCAATCAGAGACTCTGTTCAAAGCCCGTTTTTTGAGTTTTATCAACAAAAGCAAGCAGAAAACAGATGAGTTTATCAGCTTTATAGATCTAACAGGACAGACACGGATCATCAGGCGCTTACTGAGCTTCAGGAACAGTGTCTGCTCTGTCATGTTTAACAGCTGAATGCACATTAATCAACAGTCAGATAGTGTGAATGCATCTGTTGACCTGTGTCAGATTACATAAACACTAATGCGGCACAATTCCCACACTGTCCATCCTAAAACGTATTCAGCATTAGCATTAGCATGTGCTAAACTGTAGTGTGATGATACGGGTACACCAAAGGCTCCGGATACTCTACTGTTCCACTAGAAAGTGAAGTGTAGATCTGTCTCTAATAACTGCTGAAATTACCCACAATACACTGCAAGTAGGACGGTAATTCCATTGGAACTACAAATGGAGGTAAAAAATGATAAACTACAAATATGGCGGAGTGCTGCTGAGTCTCCAATACGGCAGGAAATTAAACATGACAGGATGTGGATGATGTGTGGAGGTGACTGACAGCTCTCGTAACTAAGCAACAGAACGTTCCATTACTGAGGAAGTGGTTTTCCCCAAAGCTTGCACACTCTTCTGTCACACACTCTTCTGTCACACACTCTTCTGTCACACACTCTTTATACTTTTCAAACACAACAACTGAACAGCAGTTAAACCTGGAGAGATCAGTGTGTGAGTGTGTGTGTGTGTGTGTGTGTGTGTCTGCAGGTGCACCTGAAGGACATCCTCACAGCGCTGGTGTCCCGCAGGAAGGCGTATCGGCTGAGGGATGGACACTTCCTGTATGCTTTCGGCAGTGACGTCACGCCGCGCCCCTACCTGAAGAACAGCCTGCCGGCGTACCACAGCGCCACCGAGTGGTGCGGATACACCTCATGTTTATATCTTATATTCTTGTGTGTGTGTGTGTGTGTGTGTGTGTGTGTGTGTGTGTGTGTGTGTGTGTGTGTGTGTGTGTGTGTGTGTGTGTGTGTGTGTGTGTGTGTGTGCAGGGCGTCTGCAGACCTGGAGCCAGACAGATTTCCACCCCTGCAGTTCCTGATGTGTGCAGTAGGGGGTGACGCATGTGCAGCCAAACAATACAACAATAAATGTGAATAAAAGTGAAGTTAACACTAGTTCAGTCGCTCCTGATAGTGTGCCATTGGGAGTGTGCTGTGACGGCTGTGTTGAGGGGCAGTGAGAGGTAGAGCCGTCATCATTATGATCATGTTCTGGAGCATACCTGTCAACCCTCCCGTTTTTCCCAGGATTCTCCCGTCTTTTACAGTTCAGTCCGCTATCATCCCGTACAGGTATTTCTCCTGTATTTTGAGTCTTTCTCTGAAGGGTGGCAATAAACATTAAAGAGGCGATCCTCCCTATACGCAAGCCATACCGCCGAACCACCAGGGGCCGCCCCTTGCTCTTAAATGTGAGTCTGTTCTGTTCTTTCGCTTTGTTTAGGCATGTTTGTTTAGGCGTCGGGGGAATCCCTTATTATGGTGGGCATATCCCTTATTTTCACATGTTGACAGGTATGTTCTGGAGGCTCACAATAACACAGTGCTGCCTCCCCCTACTGGACGCATCCGGTACAGCAGGAGTGTAGATCTGCCTGGGCTGTAGATCTCCTTGGCCGTGTGTGTTTCTGCAGTGTGTAATGTGTGTGTGTGTGTCTCTGCAGTCCTCCAGCGAGTGCATCTCTTCCCGCTGCTGCTCCTGCGCGTGTGTGTCCTGATGAAGCGGAGCAGAACGCTGCGCTCCTGCTGGCCTGTTCAGCTGATGCTGCTGCTCCGCCACTGCAGCCTGTCAGTGTGTATGACCTGCTGGAGGCGCTACAGGTGCGCCACACACACACACACAAACATATACACACCTCTTGAGCCCCCATGAGTCAGTGTGCATTTAGGTTTAAGTCCCAATCTGGGTATAAAAACAAGTACGCATGCACACACACACACACACACACACACACACACACACACACACACAGACACACACACTTGTACAGCTGTCTGTATGTTCTCTCCTCCGTGCTCACAGCACACACTGTGCACTGTTACAGCTTCACACTCCTCCATTCTGCTGATTTATCAGTGGAGACCTTGATTTTGTATGTGTGTGTTTTTGATGTCTGACGTGTGTGTGTGTGTGTGTGTGCAGGTGCAGCGGCGTGTGATGCCGTCTCACAGTATGTACGCTCTGAACATGGAGAGGATTCTGGCGCGTCTCTGGCATCCCAGTCATGAGGAGCTGGAGCAGGACCACATTCACCGGCAGCACCTCGCCCTCCGGGACGGCCTGGTCACCTGACACACCGGATCCACACACACACACACACACACACACACACACACACACACGTCTGTTTGGTCAAGGACTTTAAACACACACACTTGTAAATACTGCTGTTTCCTTTAGTGTTGTTCGCCTCTGCTGTGAATCTGCATCTGCAGTCCTCTCCTCTGGTTATTGATTATGCTGTTGTGTTGATCGATGATCTCAGGATTGATCATTTAGGCTGTTAAATAAATTGAAAGTTTGTTTTTCCACTGTTTGTTCATGTGTGCATACATACTTTACATAAGCCTGGGAAATAATTAGCTGCTATCTCTGATCTTTACCCTAACCCAGAGCTTTCAGAGGTAAACCGTGTGTGTGTGTGTGCATAGTATATACACACACTGCTGTAGTTGAAGCTGAACTCTGAGCTGAAGATTATTCAGTATGCTCCACATGAGGGAGAAGATAATCAAACCCTGCAGAAGTTAAAGATCACCCAGAGTCACTTATCTGTTTACTCTAGATGTACATGAGGGAATCTGACCCCTGGACTCTCTTTCCCACGTGAAAAAATACTGGAGGAAAGTCCATTATCCTCTCTGTATTAGCTTATTTTCCTTATGCTCCAGCATGCTTTAGTGTAACTATAGTCAACTGATCAACTGGAATAATACTGTAGTGTACTCTAGTTTTTACTACAGTAAACTGTGGTGTGTTGCAGAATAATGTACACTACAGGGTTTATCTTATATGTAGAAAACTACACTATTGGCTCATTTGTTTATGTTACTGTAGTTGTTACCATAGCAACTGTAGAATCATCACAACAGATTGATTACTGTAGTTGTTGAGTTACCATAGCAACAGTAGAATCACCACAACAGATCGATTGCTGTAGTTGTTGAGTTACCATAGCGACTGTAGAATCATAGCAACAGATCAGTTACTATAGTTGTTACCATAGCAGCTGTTTAACAATATAACGCCTACAGTAATAAACTATTACAGTTATTCTACACACTGTAAAATGGAAGAAAAAAAATAATGAAAATATATATTTAAGAATATAATAAAATAAAGAATCAGCTTGCATTAAATATTTCATCATAGACAATGTCGTGGGTTCAGTGGTACTTTCATACTATCCTGAGATAGAAATGTGTATTTTAAAAATGAGACGTTGTTTTTACTTCAGGTGTCTTAAATGGTCGTTTTTATGTTAATGTGTAGTAAAGGTGATTAAATATATGTGTGCAACCCAGATTAGTGGTTTAGGATATAGATTATTCCTAGAATAAATTATTAGGATTGCAGTGGAAGCAAAACAGTTGAACCTCTAGTAAAAGCGTTTGCGTGTTTTGACCGTCAGTGATTGTGAATGCTGGAGCTTTTTGTCCGCGCTCGGGCGCCGTACGCGAACTTCCAAAGTACAGCAGCGTGTTTGTGTTTGTGTTGTTCAGCTGATTCAGTGGGTTTCTCCAGTGTGAAGTCCTGCAGAATACGCGGAGAGACGCGCTTCTTGCTCCAGACAAGCCCTGCAGACGCAGACATAACTACTGGAGCGTCATTCTCAGAGGTATAAAGGCAGAGCACCATACATTAATGCTATTTACATTTCTGTTTAGGAAGAAGAATATTAATATAAATATCTGCAGAAGGAAAATCACAGTTTGTGTCGTGCTGCACAGGTGACCCACATGAAAAATAATAAACTATAGTAAATACTGCAGTGCTTCTCAACCACACTGTAGTACAGTACAGGAGTTAAACTGCTGTGGTGATTCTACAGTTGCTATGGTAACACAACAACTACAGTAATTGATCTGCTGTGGTGATTCTACAGTTGCCATGGTAACACAACTATAGTAACTGATCTGTTGTGGTGATTCTACAGTTGCTATGGTAACACAACAACTATAGTAAGTGATCTGTTGTGGTGATTCTACAGTTGCTATGGTAACACAACAACTATAGTAAGTGATCTGTTGTGGTGATTCTACAGTTGCTATGGTAACACAACAACTAGAGTAATTGATCTGCTGTGGTGATTCTACAGTTGCCATGGTAACACAACAACTACAGTAATTGATCTGCTGTGGTGATTCTACAGTTGCCATGGTAACACAACAACTACAGTGATATAATCAAGTGACCCAATGCTGTAGGTGTCGGATGTATTACACACCACAGTTTACTGTAGTAAAGCTAGAGTACACTACAGTGTTTATCACAGTTGATCAGTTCACTATAGTAACACTACAGTATGCTGAAGCATTCATTAACAGAGTTGAACGTCCTGTCATATATACAGTATATACTATAGTATGGCTGAACACACTGTAGTGTTTCCTGTAGATTACTGCGGTATTGTTCATGTGGGGGTAGTGTTGTGGTGTCTGTGGTGCAGTAGTGCTGAAGTGAGCAGGTGTGTTGTGCAGATGGGCAGCTGTTATTATGTGGGAGTGGACGTGGGCAGTGCCAGTGTGCGGGCAGCTCTGGTCAGTCCAGACGGGCAGCTCAGGCGCACGGCGGAGGAACCAATCACTGTACATGAGCCCTCTGTAGACCACTACGAGCAGTCGTCCACTGAGATCTGGAGCAAGTGCTGTCAGACGGTGAAGGTGAGGACTCTCTGACCTCTGACCCTCACACACACACACACACACACACACACACACACACACACACACACACACACACACACACACACACACACACACACACACACACAGGACACTTACCACGTCAGTATGAGTGTGTCACTGTGCAAGAGATCTGTAACCCAGAGTCTCCAAAACTCAGACCTGTAGCAGACATAACCCTGATATAGACATCAGCCACAGTTGGTCTCTTTCCACATCATTGGATTTATCTGTCATGCTCTCTAGTGTCTGACATGCCCCGCCCCCTTCATCTTATTGGCTGTTCATTGGATACCCAACCACTCTGACTGGCAGAGCTGTGAGAAACACAACACACTATTGGCTGCTCTATGCCCCGCCTACTCTTCATGTTTCAGTTGAGGTGACGTCACACACTGAATAAAACTGCCTGCCGGGTGTGTGTTTCAGACAGTGACGGAGGGCATCGACGCGGCGTGTGTTCGAGGGATTGGTTTTGATGGCACCTGCTCTCTGGTGGTCCTGGATCAGCAATTCCAGCCGGTGGCTGTCAACCTCACTGGTGCGTATACAGTCTGGTTATGTAGTCATAGTGCTTATACCATCAGTGTCTATAGTGCGCTGTGTGTGTGTGTGTGTGTGTGTGTCCTTTGCAGGCGTCAGTGACAGGAATGTGGTGATGTGGATGGACCACCGAGCCGCTGCACAGGCCTCTCGCATCACAGCCTGTAGACACACACTCCTGCAGCAGGTGGGCAGAGTCATGTCTCCAGAGATGCAGCCACCCAAACTACTGTGGCTGAAAGAGGTGACACACACACACACACACTCCTGGAGCTACACACACTCACGTCTGCTGTTGATTGTGCTACACTCCTCACACTCACACTGCTGATTGTGCTGCAGAACCTGCCGGACTCCTGCTGGAAACGCGCCGCACACTTCTTCGACCTGCCTGATTTTCTGTCCTGGAAGGCCACGGGATCCTTATGCAGGTCAGGAGATTCTGTGTGTGTGTGTGTGTGTGTGTGTGTGTGTGTGTGTGTGTGTGTGTGTGTGTGTTTATTGGCAAGAATGGCTAACGCTGAAGAGCTCAGATGAGCTGGTGGTCCTGGATGAGCTGAGGGGGTGTAGATGTCCTGGACGCTGATGATGAACCCCTGAACACTGTAACCCGCAGGTCTCTGTGCACTCTGGTGTGTAAGTGGACGTACTCGGCGTCTGAAGGGTGGGACGACACGTTCTGGAGCGCCATCTGCCTGGAGGACCTGATTGAGGACAGCTACGCCAGAATAGGTGGGGGAGTCCCAGTGCACTGTGTGTGTGTGTGTGTGTGTGTGTGTGTGTGTGTTAGTAATAATAATATACAAGTCTTTTTACTGCCCTGAAGACATTATTAGTAGTGTGTGTGTGTGTGTGTGTGTGTGTGTGTGTGTGTGTGTGTGTGTGTGTGTGTGTGTGTGTGTGTGTGTGTGTGTGTGTGTAGGCAGTCAGGTGTGTTGTCCCGGGGCAGCAGTGGGCAGGGGTCTGACGGCGGCAGCGGCTGCAGATCTGGGCCTCAATGAAGGAACAGCAGTGGGGGCTTCACTCATAGATGCTCACGCTGGAGGAATAGGTACACACACACACACACACACACACACACAATCGCATGCGCACACAAACACATGCACACAGATGGACACACACTAATGCAGAGTCGTGCTGCAGAAGCTGCAGTGTGTTGTATAATAGAGAGAGAGAGTGTGTGTGTGTGTGTGTGTGTGTGTGTGTGTGTGTGTGTGTGTGTGTGTGTGTGTGTGTGTGTGTTCAGGTGTGCTCGGTGCAGACGTGTCGGGTCTCCATCTGCCCTGTGAACATCAGCCGCTCACTGCCCGCATGGCCCTCATCTGCGGGACGTCCTCATGCCACATGGCTGTGAGTCTGTGTGTGTGCGTGTGCACGTGTACAGATTCAGTGCATGTTCATTCAGATTCACTGTATGTGTTTGTATATGTGTGTCTATGTCATTTGTGTGTGTGTGTGTGTGTGTGTGTGTGTGTGTGTGTGTGTGTGTGTGTGTGTGTGTGTCAGGTGAGCAGTGAGCCGCTACTGGTTCCCGGGGTCTGGGGTCCGTATCTGTCTGCGATGCTGCCGGGGCTGTGGCTGAATGAGGGGGGGCAGAGCGCCACGGGGAAACTGGTGAGTGAGTGTTAGTGTGTGTGTGTGTGTGTAGTAATGAGCTGAGTGTGTGTGTGTCTGTGTGTGTAGTCATGAGCTGAGTGTGTGTGTGTCTGTGTGTGTAGTCATGAGCTGAGTGTGTGTGTTGCTCTCAGGTGGATCATGTGGTGAAGGGACACGCAGCGTTCAGGCAGCTGGAGGAGCAGGCAAAGCACAGGTGTGTGCGTGTGTTTGTGTGTGTGTGTGTTTGAAAGTATGCGGACATCTGGGTTCCAGTGTGTTTGTGTGTGTGTGTGTGTGTGTGTGTGTGTGTGTGTGTGTGTGTGTGTGTGTGTGTGTACCAGTTGCTTTGCTGTTGTAGATTCATAGTTACTGTGATTCTTGTGTGTGTGTGTGTGTGTGTGTGTGTGTGTGTGTGTGTGTGTGTGTGTGTGTGTGTGTGTGTGTGTGTGTGTGCAGTGGGAGACACATATACACACAGCTGAACCTGCACCTGCAGCAGATGAGCATAGACGCCACACACCTGGAGCAGCTGACGACACACCTGCACATCTGGCCTGATTTCCACGGCAACCGCTCACCTCTGGCAGACCAGACGGCACGCGGCACGGTAACACACACACACACACACACACACACACACACACACACACACACACACACACACAAATGTTGGAGTTCTGCTCATCCTCTGCTTGTTTGGACAGTAATGTGGAATTGTGTGTGTGTGTGTGTGTGTGTGTGTGTGTGTGTGTGTGTGTGTGTGTGTGTGTGTGTGTGTGTGTGTGTGTGTGTGTGTGTGTGCGCGCAGGTGGTGGGCCTCAGTTTATCTCAGACGCTGGATGATCTCGCCCTGCTGTATCTGGCAACACTACAGGCCCTCGCTGTAAGAACACACACACACACACACACACACACACACACTGCAGTGTTGTGATGATTGTTTGTGTTGTCGGCAGCTGGGCTCCAGACACATCATAGCCGCCATGACTGAAGCAGGACATGACATCACAACCCTCTTCCTGTGTGGAGGCCTGAGCAAGAACACACTGTTTGTGCAGACACATGCAAACACTACAGGTACACACACACTACAGGTACATAAACACTACAGGTACACACACACACACCCACACTACAGCTACACACACACTACAGGTACATAAAAACTACAGGTACATAAAAACTACAGGTACACACACTACAGGAACACACACACTACACACACACTACAGGTACATAAAAACTACAGGTACACACACACTACAGGAACACACACACTACAGCTACACACACACTACAGGTACATAAAAACTACAGGAACACACACTACAGGAGCACACAAACACTACACACACACTACAGGTACATAAAAACTACAGGTACACACACTACAGGAACACACACACACTACAGGTACATAAAAACTACAGGTACACACACACTACAGGAACACACACACTACAGGTACATAAAACTACAGGTACACACACTACAGGAACACACACACACTACACACACACTACAGGTACATAAAAACTACAGGTACACACACTACAGGAACACACAGACACTACACACACACTACAGGTACATAAAACTACAGGTACACACACACACACTACAGGAACACACACTACAGGTACATAAAAACTACAGGTACACACACACACTACAGGAACACACACTACAGGAACACACACTACAGCTACACACACTACAGGTACATAAAAACTACAGGAACACACACACTACAGGTACACACACACTACAGGTACACACACACTACAGGTACACACACACTACAGGAACACACACTACAGGAACACACACACACTACACACACTACAGGTACATAAAACTACAGGTACACACACTACAGGAACACACACACTACACACACACTACAGGTACATAAAAACTACAGGTACACACACACTACAGGAACACACACACTACAGCTACACACACACTACAGGTATATAAAAACTACAGGAACACACAAACACTACACACACACTACAGGTACATAAAAACTACAGGTACACACACTACAGGAACACACACACACACTACAGGTACATAAAAACTACAGGTACACACACACTACAGGAACACACACACTACAGGTACATAAAAACTACAGGTACACACACTACAGGAACACACACACACACTACACACACACTACAGGTACATAAAAACTACAGGTACACACACTACAGGAACACACAGACACTACACACACACACTACAGGTACATAAAAACTACAGGTACACACACTACAGGAACACACAGACACTACACACACACTACAGGTACATAAAAACTACAGGTACACACACACACTACAGGAACACACACACTACAGGTACATAAAAACTACAGGTACACACACTACAGGAACACACACACACTACACACACACTACAGGTACATAAAAACTACAGGAACACACACACTACAGGTACACACACACTACAGGAACACACACACACTACACACACACTACAAGTACATAAAAACTACAGGAACACACACACTACAGGTACATAAACACTACAGGTACACACACACTACAGGTACATAAACACTACAGGTACACACACTACAGGAACACACACACACTACACCCACACTACACACACACTGCAGGTACATAAACACTACAGCTACACACACACTACAGCTACACACACACTACACTCACACTACACACACACTACAGGTACATAAACACTACAGGAACACACACACTACAGCTACACATTCTACACCCACACTACAGGTACATAAAAACTACAGGTACACACACACACACACACACACACACACTACACTCACACTACAGGTACACACACCACAGGTACACAAGCACACACACACACTACACACACATTACAGCTACACACACACTACACTCACACTACAGGTACACACACCACAGGTACACAAGCACACACACACACACACTACACACACATTACAGCTACACACACACTACACCCACACTACAGCTACACACACACTACACCCACAGTACAGGAACACACACACTACAGGTACACACACACTACATTTACACACACACTACAGGTACACACACACACTACATTTACACACACATTACAGCTACACACACACTACACTCACACTACAGGTACACACACCACAGGTACACAAGCACACACACACACACACACTACACACACACTACAGCTACACACACACTACACCCACACTACAGCTACACACACACTACACCCACAGTACAGGAACACGCACACTACAGGTACACACACACTACATTTACACACACACTACAGGTACACACACACACTACATTTACACACACACTACAGGTACACACAAACTGCAGGTACACACACACACTACAGGTACATAAAAACTACAGGTACACACACTACAGGTACACACACACTACAGGTACATAAAAACTACAGGTACACACACTACAGGTACACACACACTACAGGAACACACACTGCAGGTACATAAACACTACAGGTACACACACACACTACAGGTACATAAACACTACAGGTACACACACACACTACAGGTACACACACTACAGGTACATAAACATTATAGGTACACACACACTACCGGAACACACACTACAGGTATATAAACTCTACAGGTACACACACACACTACAGGTACATAAACATTATAGGTACACACACACTACCGGAACACACACTACAGGTATATAAACTCTACAGGTACACACACACACTACAGGTACATAAACATTATAGGTACACACACACTACCGGAACACACACTATAGGTACATAAACTCTACAGGTACACACACACACTACAGGTACATAAACATTATAGGTACACACACACTACCGGAACACACACTACAGGTATATAAACTCTACAGGTACACACACACACTACAGGTACATAAACATTATAGGTACACACACACTACCGGAACACACACTATAGGTACATAAACTCTACAGGTACACACACACACTACAGGTACATAAACATTATAGGTACACACACACTACCGGAACACACACTACAGGTATATAAACTCTACAGGTACACACACTACAGGACACTGATCTGAGACGGCATAATTGTGTGTGTGTGTGTGTGTGTGTGTGTGTGTGTGTGTGTGTGTGTGTGTGTGTGTGTGTGTGTGTGTGTGTGTGTGTGTGTGTGCAGGGCTGCCTGTGGTGCTGCCAGCGGAGCGAGAGGCTGTTCTGCTGGGAGCTGCTGTGATCGGAGCCTGTGCCTCATCTGACTGCACATCCATACCGGTACAACACAAACACACACACACACACACATATTCATACCGGTACACCACAAACACACACACACACACATATTCATACCGGTACAACACAAACACACACACACACACACATATTCATACCGGTACAACACAACACACACACACACACACATATTCATACCGGTACAACACAAACACACACACACACACATATTCATACCGGTACAACACAAACACACACACACACACACACATATTCATACCGGTACACCACAAACACACACACACACACATATTCATACCGGTACACCACAAACACACACACACACACATATTCATACCGGTACAACACAAACACACACACACACACATATTCATACCAGTACAACACACACAAACACACACACACATATTCATACCGGTACAACACAAACACACACACACACACATATTCATACCGGTACAACACAAACACACACACACACACATATATTCATACCGGTACACCACAAACACACACACACACACATATTCATACCGGTACAACACAAACACACACACACACACATATTCATACCAGTACAACACACACACACACACACACATATACACAATGTGCCGATGAACACTCTTCTGTGTGGACAGGAGGCCATGAGGAAGATGAGCAGAGTCGGTCGTGTGGTGCGACCCAACCCTGAGCTGCAGAGGTAAGGGTCAGGGGTCAGGGGTCAGAGGTCAGAGGTCAGCAGACGTGTGCTCAGATTAATGGTCGTCTGTGTTTCTGTCTGCAGCTTCTACAGGAGGAAGTACAGTGTGTTCCTGCGTCTGTACCAGCATCAGAAGGAGTGTGTGTCGCTGATGGAGGATTAACATCTGTGTTGCTGGACACACACACACACACACACACACACCTGCATAATTCAATACTGATATAGAGTGTAGACACATGCTGACGTTTGACTCCGCCGGCTGATTATAGGTGTTGTGTAATGCTGTAGTGACTGACTGATGCAGACACAGATAAACAGCCATGACCACAGCAGCAGCAGCAGGAGGCAGAGGCCCTGGAGCACCACACACTCTACAGACACTCACTGCTGCTGCTGCTGCTGCTGCTGCTCTATATTATATGTGACCCTAGAGAAACCATAGAAGGCCTGAATTGATTATGTCTGGTTGGCATGGTTGGGTCTTACAGAATCCAGCTTCATCATTACACTCTCAAACTCTTCTCTTCCCTCCTTTACTCTTCTCTACAACCTGTATGTGTGTGTGTGTGTGTGTGTGTGTGTGTGTGTGTGTGTGTTAGAATAGTCAATAAAGTTTTGTTTTTTATTGAAAGATGCCTTGAATGACTAGATCTGCTGCCTTAAACATAGATGTTGTTGTTACTCTGTTAACATTAAAGGGGTTTTACTGTATTCTGGAGAGCAGTAGCTGTTGGAGTCGACTGTCTGATTCTTTTGTTCGGATCTAGAGAGTCAATTCATTTGAAGTTCCTTTAAATGAATCCTTAATTCCCTAAGAGCTCATTTAAAATGTTGACACCCACACCGTACACTTTAATGCTGATGTCATGTTTATTTTACTTACTGCATGAAGAACATTCAGATCACAAGTTCATCACCGCCCTCATGTGGACTGTAAGACAATATTATCAAATATTGCTGATATATTGAGGTGGGTATTCCTGTATAAAGCTGTAATGTGCTGGACTGATGTTTCCCCAGCCCTAATGCAAGTTTAATTTAGTGGTGTGTTCTTCACACAATCTGGATATTGACTGTTTAAAGTCCGCATGAAATATAAATGTGCTCCTCTTGTTTTTAGTAGTGTTTGTTATAAACTCTTGCTGCGTCTCAAATCGCATACTAACCACCCTAAATAGTATTCGAAAATAGAATTAGTATATAAACCATAGTGTGTTGAATACCAAAGGTTCCCGGATGGTTTACTATTTCCAGTAAACATTACAAGTGTAGGACCAACCGTCCATACTCTAATTGTTGGATGTGAATTCGAACTACAAAAGCGGGTGAAAAGTGTAAACAAACTACAAACATGGCGGATGCGCGAGACCAACCATCAAGTAGAGAGGCTTCAGTTAAGATGTTTATATGACTGTTAATCAGTATCTAGGCCACTGCAACATGTTTAAATGTCTCTGTGTTATATTTCATCTGCAACAATACTGAACTAATATGAAGATATGTTTGGGCATTAACGTCTGAATGACGAATTACCCAAAGACCTGAGGAGGTTTCTGGTCGACCAGCTTGTGGATGGCAGATTATCCTGCTGCTGCTTCTCCAATAAGGTAGGAGATTAAATGATTAAATGTGGATGATTGACAGGTAACGTAACTACGCACCATAGCGATCTGTTAACGAGGAAGTAGTGTGTCCAAAGCTTGCACGCTCTTCTGTTACACACTCAAAAGTAGACATATATGTTTAAAAAGTGCATATACTGCCCTATTTCATACAAATTCATCTACCCTCAGAATCTTTAGAATATATCATAACCTTCCCTTCGCCCCTAGAAATAACATCACTTCTGGTCACATGGAATGGTTTTAGGGAGGGGACTATCAGTCATAAGGGAGGGGCTATCAGTCATTAGGGAGGAGCTATCAGTCATTAGGGAGGAGCTATCAGTCATTAGGAAGGGGCTATCAGTCATTAGGGAGGGGCTATCAGTCATTAGGGAGGAGCTATCAGTCATTAGGGAGGGGCTATCAGTCATTAGGAAGGGGCTATCAGTCATTAGGGAGGGGCTATCAGTCATTAGGGAGGGGCTATCAGTCATTAGGAAGGGGCTATCAGTCATTAGGGAGGAGCTATCAGTCATTAGGGAGGGGCTATCAGTCATTAGGGAGGGGCTATCAGTTTAATTAACTACAGCTTGTGATATTGATGTAACTAGTATTAGATGAGCTATGGCTGAACAATGTCAAATCCCCCATTACAGCTAATACCATACTGCTGTGGTGTTCTCCAGCCGGTGCTTATGGGCGTGTCCACCTCTCTCTCTCTCTCTGGTGTGTGCACACTTGCTTTATCATGAGAAGTGCCCAGAGTTCCTTTCTTAAGGACTGAGGAGGTTAGGACAGCAGGAGATCTTCAGGTGGCCTCCTCCTGCTCAGTCTGTGATTCTGCTCCCTGATCTGATCTGAAGGTTGGACACAGTTGAGAACCCATACACTGACCGACCCTTACACTACTAGTCTAAAATCTCAGCTGTAACAGGTGTCAGAATAGCCAAACCATTAAGTTTCCTCTCACTGGTCTTCAAACTCAGCCATGTTCATCTGTTATGATGACTGCCGATGACCCAGAAGCAAAGGACCCAGCATTGTAGGACTGGACTGGTTTACCTCTCCTCCATCACAGCACTCATTCAGGACATTAATATTATTAGTGTGTGTGTGTGTGCTTATATCGGTGTGTCCCCTGTCACACACTGATGTCATGAGTGCAGAAATAAAAACAGACCATGATCCTGATAGCATGAACACATCATTTTATTCACTCGAGTGTAGCTGAACATCTCATCTCTTCACAGATGAAGAACCGGTTATAATGGTGAACTCATCCTCCATCATCATCTCAGCAGGCAGGAGTTCAGGGCTGGGAGTGTGTGTCAGGGAGTGTTTGCTGCGGTGGTGTTTGTCGGGACTCATTTACTGAGGGTATATTAAACCCTGTGAAGCCCCTTTGGAGCATGAACTGCTTTACTCCTGAGGGAAAGCCGAACGCTGCGCAGCGACTCTGCAGCGTCAGCTTCTCCAGAGGCCTGTATTTATTGTGGATGAAGGACTTGAGATGTCTCTCCAGACAGGAGAGCTGTCTGAAGCTCCTCCCGCAGGGATTGCAGTGGTACGGCTTCACTTCGCTGTGGACGGCCTCGTGGGCTTTCAGCAGAACTGGCGAGCTGAACCCTTTCCCACACACCGAGCAGAGGAACGGCTTGTGTTTGTAGTGTGTTCTCAGGTGTGTGGTGTAGTACTGTCTGAGGGTGAAGCTCTTCCCACACTCCTGGCAGGTGTAGGCCTTTATGCCGGCGTGTATCCTCGTGTGCTCTCTGAGGCTGGATCTGTGTGTGTAGCTCTTCTCGCACAGGCTGCACTTGAAGGGCTTCTCCCCCGTGTGGATCCTCAGGTGTTCGGTCAGCAGTCCTTTGGTCTTGAAGCTTTTCCCGCAGTAGCTGCAGGAGAACGGCGTCTCTCCGGTGTGGATCCTCATGTGATCTCTAAGGCTTCCTGAACTGGTCAGACTCTTCCCACACTGAAGGCAGCTCCACATCTTTCTGGCTCCTGCTCTGGCTCGAGCTCTCTTCTGTAGCACCTTCTTTCTGGAAGACGTTTGATTCTGCTCTTCATCGCTGTCCTCGTCACTGTCCTCTTCACTCAGCTTTGCACTCCACTCTTCATCGCTGTCCTCTTCACTGGATTCACCGCTGTCCTCCTCACTTACTTCTTCATTCTCCTCTTTGTTTAGCTCTTTGGCTTCCTTTGGCACTTCCATCAGGTCTGAAAGAATTTAATTGAATTGTTAAAATAAGTTCAAGGTAAGGGCAGGTGAACTGAAAATAAAGAGTTAACTCACAGGTCTCAAGCTCAGTTCCTGGAGGGCCGCAGCTCTGCACAGTTTTGCTCCAGCCCTGATCAAACACAGCTGATCAGCTACTGAAGGTGTTCATGACTCTTCTGAACACCTCGGTTAGTGGATCAGAACTGTGCAGAGCTGCGGCCCTCCAGGAACTGAGTTTGAGTGAGTTACAGTGATTTCCAATGGAACAGAGCAGCTGGAGTGTACCGGCGGGCGGCTGTAGATGACTGTAAATATGCTTAGGGTTGGGAATCGAAATTGATTCAGATTCTGGAATTGAATCACTCAGATTAAGACTCGAATACTTGCTATAAAATTAAAAATTAGATTCCTCTCATTGATTGCTGTAGGTGTGCTCCAAAGGTTACATGTGGTGAAAATGATGGCAAAGCTGAGTGTAATGAGTGCAGTTAAGGAAAATGCTGCATGCAGGACGTCGAACATAATTTAATTACTAACTGTGCTAAAATATACATTAAATTTAAAGCAATAAGCATATTAAAACTGTAAAGTATAGCTCAGAATAATAGATCAGAAATAGAGGAAATCAGTTATCTATCATTTCATTATTTAATGAATAAAGTAGGCTAGCTCATTCATGAAGTGTGTTTAATTGATCTGGAACTCTTCGCCTGGCACCGCATCATGCACCTCTGCTGACTGCGCGCGCACCTCACAAAACGGACGAGGCTTTTATACTTGCCACGTTCGCCGTTGTGTATTCTTTAAAACGAGAGGGAGGCGGTCAGAAGAAACTGACCGTAAAGACGGATAAACAGAGAAGTAGAAAGTTTCCAGAACTACGTCACACCACTAATATCATTTATAAACTCATTATTTTTACTGTTTTTATTAATTATTTTAATGATTATAAGGATCTTTATAACCAGTCAAGGTTTTTTTCAATCAAACTTTGCTGCATCACTTTTGAACGTTTGTTGAACTTTTGTTCATATCTCGGACAGTTTTACCTATTAAAGTTTATTAAAATATTAATGACAGCAGAACATGGGCTGCTCTACAAATATATATATATATATAAAAGCAAAAAAAGCACACTTACTAAAAAATACAGATGTTTTTTAGATTTAGCCTGCTGGCCCCTGCTCCACAGTTCACACATTACTGTCTGGCTAGTTTCTGTCCTCTACTTATGCTAAAAGGGCAATACTGGTCCAACATTCCTGACTATTATCACCAATAAAGCCTAGAAAAACAGCCCATCAGTATACTGTAAACCCACAGGTTAAATATTCATGTCCAGTTATCAAAGAAATAATTTGTTCCTTAATTATAGTTTTGTAGTTATTAAATTGTTTTCAATTCAAAATTGTTATATAAACACCAGTGTAAAACCTGTGACTGCTGGATGAACATGTTTCTGTAATGGTGTACCTGCGTCTCCACTTTTGCCATGGCCTCTTTTGACCTTAATAAACTTCATCCCTCAGGTTTTTCCAAACCTTTTACAAAACTTCCCTCAGCTGTTATAGCCAAGAATTATTGATCATGGTTCCCTCTGATCACGGATCATAAAGATGTGTGTACTGTCGTACTGCAGCGCCGCGCGCACTGTTCGCTCGAGTCTCAAAAAAATCCATGCGCTCCGCTAGCTGAAATCATGTCGTGCGCACCCAAAGCGAACCTCCGCAAACTCCGCAATGACGTCACATTCACCGCGCGCACTCAAGTGGACGCGTCGAGTATAGACCATTTTGAGGGATGTAAACAATAACAATGGTCCTAACGTATTTCCTGTTTGACATTTTTAATTTCTTTAGCTTCCGAGAATCTAAAAAGAGCCACATATTGATAAATAATGTTATGAGAGCTGCTTTAACATTAGGTTATGATTGAATCGCCTCTTGTTACAGTTATGAGATAGTTTGATAAGCAGCAAATGTTCATGGGCCAATGACGTGACCACACTGAAATGCTCTATAAACCAGGCTTTACTGTAGAGTGTTACCCGTCCATTTGTGATCAGATCGATAATAATGTTTATGTTTAACAATGGAATCAAAACTAGAAATCGATAGGAATGGAAATCAATAAAGTTCTAACGATACCGACTCTACTCACACTATTCTCCAAACACAGTAAACATGGCGACTGTGAGTGAAGCTCATTCATCCATTTACCTTCAGCTCAGTCCCTTAGTCATCAGGGGTGGCCACAGTGGAATGAACCGCCAACTATTCCAGCATATGTTTTACACAGCGGATGCCCTTCCAGCTGCAACCCAGTACTGGAAAACACCCATACACATCTGTGACTGAACATCAGGTAATAAAACTGATCTGTTCAATGAAGCCAAATAAGAACAAGAGAGAGTAGTGTAGCTGGAACATGTGTGTGTGTGTGTGTGTGTCCACTCAACAGACACAGAAAGAGTGACGGCGAGTCTGTCTGTCTTATATTTATTAAATGCAGAGTGAAAAGTGATTAAAATGTCTGTAAACAGTGATTAGCTGCCGTTATTACACACACACACACACACACACACACACACACACACATGCAGGAGTTTCTCTTTCAGATGCAGTATTTACAGGAGGACAGTGTGTGCATCAGTCACACTCAGGGGCAGGGGCGGAGTGGACATTTTATATGTGGGGGGGACAGCTGTATGAAATCCAAAAGTTTACATTTTTAATCACCTGTTTCTAAATGGTCTGTCTCTAAAAGTGAGGGGGACATATCCCCCCTGTCCCCCCCGGTTGCTACGCCCCTGCTCAGGGGGATCTACTGGCGTTAGTGGACTACAGGAACTTTTACTTCAGGTGATAAATGAAGGATTTGAGCAAAATATGATCATTTACAGCTCAATATTTGCACGTTCAGCAGTATTTATCTCTGGTTTACCTTTAAGCTGCAGTATTTATGCTAGAATCTGTGTTCAAGCTCTTTAATTTGAAGATATTTGATTAATTTTCTTGTACCCCTTAAATAACCCTGCAAAGCAAAAGCACTGCACAGAACAAACCTGACTCGACTGAAAACAAACGTCAGTAATTCTCCAGTAATTCTGTATGATGGAACTGATAAAGGACAAAACACTTGATGGTGAATTAGACTCTGGAGTTTTTCTGAGCACTGAAGATGCGCACATTCAGCAAAGCGTTTGGCATTATTGAGTCTGTCTGTCCATGCAGTGGAGGTCAATGGCTCCTCAGTAAATGGATGCAGAGCTGGTGCAGTGTCATCTGAGCTGCATCCTTTTTACTGCGCTCAACTAACCCCACCATTGAGCGCATGTGTCTGACATTGCATCACTGATGTATGCAGTCTCAGCTAACCCTATCCAGATACTGTTGGAGAAAACAGACGGAAGAATAAAGCTGTGCAGCTCAGTGTCTCCCCCTGCTGGAGCTCATCTGTGTGTGCAAACAGCCCATCAGCATCACAACTCCTCATTTCATCCCAGAAGATCACCCGCAGACCCTTCACGCAAACATTTATACTGTTTCCTGGCTTTAAAATCAAACATTGCATTAAACAGGACGTCTATTCTTTTATTTTCAGTATTTCCTCAAGTAAATAGACATAACTTAAAGCACATAAACGCGGTATTGAATATGCATGAGAAGATTATCATTAAATATCCTCCATTAGTCACACATTCAGCTGAAATCCACCTTTAAATGTTGTGTGTGAATATTCCAGCACACTTTTAGTTTTAATAATCTGTTATTCTGTGGATCTCACTGCTGGACTCTGTTTCTGTCTGCTTTATGAGACTTATACGCTCTTTAATGACTAAACATTAACGTGAAATAAATGTAAGGAATAACCTGAAGGGAATGTAAATAGAGTTACTCCAAATGTCAATGAGCTGGAACAACACTGCAGGGCGGCACAGTGGCTCAGTGTGTGTGTGAATGAGTGTGTATGGGTGTTTCCCAGTACTGGGTTGTGGCTGGAAGTTTATCCGCTTTGTAAAACATATGCTGGAATAGTTGGCGGTTCATTCTGCTGTGGTGACCCCTGATGAATGAAGGGACTAAGCTGATGGAAAATGAACGAACAACACTTCAGATGTTGAAAATACAGTAGATTTTTAATTCCTTTGAATCAAATCAACATCAGAATTAAAAATTAACTTATTTTCACAGGTAAACAAGCTTTAATCACCTAATCGATTGGATTTTTTAAGTCCTGATTTTGACATTCATTCATGTTTTAATTTAAGCATAAACTCTGATTTTGTTCAGTTTCTCAGTTCGAGGAACAGTTCATCCAGAAATGACAATCCTGTCTCCATTTCCTCTCGTTTCAAACCTTTATAAGTTTCGCTCATCTGCTGAACACAAAAGAAGATATTTTGAAGAATGTTGGAAACCTGTAACCATTGACTCTGTAGTATTTGTTTTTCCAGCATTCTTCAAAATGTCTTCTTCTTCTTCAGTGTTCAACTTAATAAGGAAACTCATAGAGGTTTGAATAAGTAAACAGTAAATGCTCATTTTGGAGTGAACTGACCCTTTAACATTCAAGAAAACGCAGAATAGCCCCATAATGTTCTCATATACCTACTGTTTAGGTATTTTATTAAAGACAAAAATAAAACATGATGTGAACACTTTTGGTAAACCAAAACACACCAGAATACAGCAGGGGGGATTTTTGAAACAACTCTAAGAAAACACTGAGGTAGAGTGGGTTTAATATTGGCACGTTCAGACTTTCTCCCTAATAATCATTTCAGAAAAGTATTATGTGCAAATTCTAAACAGAGCGAATGGCTATCAGTGAGCACAGCCAATTAAATAGTGCTAATGTTGTGCTAAAGCATACTAACATGAGCAATTCCATGCAAATGTCAACCATGCCATGACAAATATTCAGTTTTCAGTAAATTAGTTTTCAGTCAAATTGCCAATTTGACATCGGTCACATCCATGACCAAGCTTTTCCCTCATAAATGCAGAAATACCAACTAAAATAAACTCAGTCGTGTTACAGTGAGCCGACTCTTATCCTGATGATTAGCTGTGTTCTGTTGGGTTGTGCAGTTTAATTCACTGAATTTCCACACTGTATGTTGTGTTCTGTAAACTCTCTTTTGGTCACATCCATAACGCATCTTTATTTCCCTCATTTAAACTATAAAACATGTTCACAGATTGATATTTTTCTGATCCTATAACTCTGTGGTTAATTCTTTTGGAAAATATAAACTCATGTTTCAATGTAATGTGAACAGACTGTCTCTGTGTATTTATATTTTAAGTTTTGACTGAAAATGTCACATCGTAACGCTGGAATTGCTCACATGGTATTTCAGACACAATTACCGTGGTAAACAATATAGGGTCTGTTAAATGAGAATATGGGAATATAAAACCAACTTTACCTCAGTAAAAAACATAATAAACGATGTTTCGTGAGCTTTCCCCTAACCTACTTACATAAAGAAAACTTTACATCACATTTACATTAAATCTCTGTAAACTTTATTATTATTATTATTATTATTATTATTATTATTGTTATAAGACAGGATTCCTCAATAACAAAACACTTTCATAATTAATACTTTAAAATCCTTAACCCCCTTCATTAACACACACATCTACACTTGTGAATGAACTGACTGAATAAATAAGCACCATTTTGTCCATCAGAGATTTTCGCGCGCATTAAAAGCCCGCGAATCTGCCTGTGTTTTTACAGAGATGGAGAATAAAGATGTCGAACCTGTTTGCTGCTCGGAGTTTTCCTCAGCGTGTGCTTCCCTCATGTCTTCAGCTGATCTTCACCTTCTCACTCATCTTCTGTTCCTCTGAGCTCTTGTTTTTCGCTCCGCTGAAGCGCGTCTCCTCATTGGTTGTTTGCACGTGACGTCAGTGGCGGCAGGAAACGGTTCTTCAAAGGGCTTTTGGCTTGCTTTGATGATTGAATCGGCAAACCTGAGAGAAGAGCTGTTACAGAGGTGAAGGAACTGGCGGGAAATGAAGGAAAGGCTTGAAATACCCACGTGCATGTTCATTCATTTATCCATTCATTCATTCATTCATTTTCCTTCAGCTTAGTCCCTTCATTAATCTGAACCACCAATTATTCCAGCATATGTTTTACACAGCGGATGCCCTTCCAGCTGCAACCCAGTACTGGGAAACACCCATACACACTCATTCTCTCTCTCTCACACACACACACACACACACACTCATACACTACGGCCAGTGTAGTTGATCAGTTCCCCTATAGCGCATGTGTTTGGACTGTGGGGGAAACCGGAGCACATGTTCATGTGAGAAATGTGTGTTTATACTTCATATATAATTAGATAAATACACACTTTTATTTCAGACACGATCGATCATTTTGACGATACTAATAAATATAAAATAATATCATTAATATACAATATATAATTACTTATTAAACTAAACTATTGTTATTGTTTACATCCACTAACTAATCATCCCTGCTTCACTTTCATCTGCGTTTCTGTGTGTGTATAAGTATAAATACTACAGTCTTTTACAGTAAATAAAGGACTATATAAACACTACTGTGTTTATGAACTGTACTATAGTGACTACACTGTAAAAAATTTGACCTTAAATTCACAGTAAATTACTGGCTAATAATTGCATTACTTTCACAGTAATTTACTGTGTGTAAATTCACAGTAAATTATTGTGAGGTAGTTCACAGTAATTTACTATGATTTTGTCACATTAAATTATTGTGAAATTACATTTATATATTTCAAGGCAAATTTAGGTCAACCAAAAATGAAAATTCTGTCATGATTTACTCACCCTCAGGTTGTTCCAATTCTGTTAAATATTATTTTTTTTTGTTGAACACATAGAAATAAAAATATAATTTATCTCCCTTTGTGTCCAACAAAACAAAAATATTATACAGGATTGAAACAACCTGGGAATGTGTAAATGATGACAGAATCTTCATTTTTGGGTGATCTAAGAAGACTCTAAAATAAAAATAAAAACAAACACACATACATTTTACACATTTATTTAACAGTTTAATGACATCTGTGTAAACATTTCAGAAAATTTTCAAAAGGTGAAGCCTCTCTCCATTTAACCGAAAAATACTATAAGAACATATTAATAAAAAATCTTCTGACATCATACGTAACATACAAATAAAAAGCTGTGAGAGAGTGCGCTCTTGCTCTTTCTCTCTCTCTCTCTCTCTCTCTCTCTCTCTCTATATATATATATATATATATACAGTATAGAGAGAGAGAGAGAGTCAAAACTGCTTGCAAAATTTGGCAGTCATCTATTCCAAGGTCAATCATTCATTCATTCATTTTCTTTTTGGCTTAGTCCCTTTATTAATCTGGGGTCGCCACAGCAGAATGAACCGCCAACTTATCCAGCATATGTTTTACACAGCAGATGCCCTTCCAGCCGCAACCCATCACTGGGAAACATCCATACACACATTCACTCTCATACACTACAGACAATTTAGCTTACCCAATTCACCTGTACCGGATGTGTTTGGACTGGGGGAAACCGGAGCACCCGGAGAAAACCCACGCGAACGCAGGGAGAACATGCAAACTCCACACAGAAACGCCAACTGACCCAGCCGAGGCTCGAACCAGCAACCTCCTTGCTGTGAGGCGACAGCACTACCTACTAGTTGTACACACTTGCTGGTTGATATGTCTTCTCTGCTTCTTTGACTTCGTCCGTCTCCAGAATGATGCCCAAACAGCACCTATAAGCAAAAGGGCAAAAACACTGTTAGCTTCAATCAACAAATGCTCAGCTCAGTCAAACTGCAACCATTTAAACAAAAACATCTAAAAAAAAAACATTTCCATCACAAACACACAATCAAATAGTCCAACAACAAATAGTGGTTTTAATATACTCAGGCAGAGCATTTCAAAACAGTTGATATGGTTTACATCTTTTGTTTACAGAGTATAATCTAATGCTGGGTTCACACTTATTGCAAAGTGAACATGTGCATCATGGCACTTGCTCTTGAATACTAGCAGGATGTTCCTTGCATCAAGCTAATTTTTCATGAGTTGAATATTTGGAAAAATAATTGCAAAAAAACTTGATTGAAGTGAATACAATTTTTGCAAATATTTCAAATATTTTTTCCACATGTTTTGCGTTTTTTTTGAGCTGCCCAGTGAAAATTCCCCACTATTTATGCATCTGCAATGACTTGTATGTAATCCACTCACCTGAATAGGTAACTTCACATTTGGTATAAGAGCTCCATCCTTTTAAAGACAGCGTCCTCTCTGGTCTCCAGCACAGACACACAAATTGAGTCTGCAACACACCCCTTTATAACAAGGGCACAAGGGGAGTCATGACTTGTGCTCCTATACATTCCTTGTTTAACCCCCCAAAACAAGCCCTCAGGTACAATATTAAATGTAGACATTACCTGAAATTCCAGAGTGCAAAAGGGATCTTCAGGATACTTCAATTTCAGACCAGATCCAAAGCCAGTTGTGAAATCCAGGTGAGGTCCCATGACCACTCGACCCTCCAAGGAATAAGACAGTTTGTTTGATGTTCTATTGCTGGGGAAAGAAAGACTAAATTAGAGGTGTTTGTGAATTATTAAATTTGTTTGTAGAAATAAAGTTGATGTTCTATGCACCGCCTGCATTGAAAACCAAGCAAACAAACACACATGCCCAGTAAAATTGCTAATAAAAACAAAAACTATAGTTTAAAAAATCTTAGTCTAATATTTACTACTACTGGAAGTACTGGAGGAACTTCTGGAAGAAGTAAAAGAGTTTGTACATGAAACTGCTCACAACAAATCTGTGAACAACTTGACATTTAAAAATCTGATAAAAATGAGGAAGGCATCAACATTACCTTGAATAATCAAGCGAGGGGTGATTGGTAGCATCAGTTTTTCAACATCAGTGGCTGTGGCTGCAAAAAATTATGAATATAAGAGTAGAATAAGACTCAACAGAACATACACACACACATGTGTATGTATGTATACATGTATGTATGTATGTATATAGGTTTAGATTGTGGTAATGACTTTAGGTTATATTTGTGTACTCAGCATGTACACTCACCTCACACTTCAGCAGTAACTATCAGGTACACCTGAACCCCAAAAAATAAAATGTAGTTAGTGACACATACACAGTAAGTTCTCATTAGTAAATGTTAGTAATGCATTAACATTACCAGTGAGAAATAGACAATAAACATGTACTCTGAGTAAGTTTAAAATCATTCAACTGAATTGTATTATCAGCTCCATTTAATAAAACAGTTCAGACTTGTTTCATAATGAGTTTAGTTTAATTAACTAACTTGTGAACAAAATTAACGTTAGCCATAATGAAGGTCAAAATGAATAACCTTAAAGTTACCTTACCAGAGATTACCTTAACTGTATAGTCACTTCACCTTTACTTCAGTCTTGTACTGAAATAGAGAATGCAGTTAACACGAAGTTAATTAAAGAAAATTACCTTTCTTTTTTCAGGAACAAACGTTATGCTCTCTAATACCTCACAAACACTACATTCGCCGGCCCGTCTGGCGTCGGTTAATTTCTTGTTTAAAAATTGGCGCGCTTAAACCGTTTAACTAATAGCGTGGGACCTACAACTAAAGTTACTTGGTTAATTCTGTTAAATGACATGCACTATACAGAAATACATACAAAACAATCATTTAACGGACAAAAGTCACATTTTAACACTTACCGAGGATGAATCCGTTGGATGAAAAGACGACAGGCAGGTACAGTTCAACCCAAATGCAGCCAGGCGAGGCGTTGCCTGTAGTGACGGAGCTTGTTTGGGGTCGAGTCGAGTCGGTTCTATGAATCGGCTCCTTTAGGTAAACAGTAAAGAATCGAACTCGCCTGAAACCGATTCCTTTTTGTATAATATTGTAAGACGCAAACCAATAATTCACTAATATTTCATCATACTGCTCGGTTACACGCAATATATACACTAGTTGTACACTAACTGCATGCTGATGAGTATGAGCTTATGAACACGTCTGATAAAATATCTGAATCTGATTCAATGTCACGCGAGCACTGAACCGAAGCAGTGCAAAAAGGGATATTGATTACAATATAGTAAGTTATTTTTTTTGCTTTGCCATTCAAAATATTACATATATCTGACTTTAACAATAAGAAAAAAAGTTAGTTTGGAGTGCTTTGAGAATTATTATTTTTTTTCTCCCAGGATTCATTTCGCACCAAGCTGAGCAAGTTGCAATGACTGATGAGAAAACTCGCATAAAATTATAAATATTGCGTTTAATATGCCATGAAATCAAGTTTTAACAGTTTTTCATGCGAGAATGTAGTTCTTTAAAACTCAAATATGTGGTTTGTTTATAAAGAATGTGTGTAATTTTAAGTGTGTTTTGTCGATAGCGGAGATCTATGACCTCCAGGCGTTGACCGCGCTCATTGATCATGTATCCGCCGAGAGGCGCCTGTCTTCAGGCTAGACATTGTGACATTCGCCCCGTCTTCGATGGCTCTATATGCGTCAGGAAATGAAGTTTTAACCGTTTTTCATGCGAGAATATAGTTGTTTAAAACTCTAATCTGTGTTTAAAAAAATAATAAAAAATAATTCTGAGATTAGTGACCTCCAGGCGATGACAGGTGCCCAATACTCAAGAATCCGTCTAAAGCAGACATTTACCCTGACATTGAAATAATTTTGGCTGTTTAACAGCTGGTTTCATGAATTAATTACTTTTTATTCCAGTTTATTATGTTTTGGCTAAGCACAAAGTTATGTTCATTAAATATTATTTCATATTTCCATGTTATCCTTATAAAATTACATAAAGGTGCAGTACAACCAAAAAGATGTTGGTAGCCAAATCGTTTTTGGGTCTGCAATAACATTCTGTTATTTCTAAATATCCAAAAAGTGCCAATACTAGCATAAAAGTTAATTTCTATGTTGAATTAAATAAAAAAGTTTGAATTTCTATAACTAACGTGCAAAAGATATAGTCTTTTTCACAGTAATTTGCTGTAATTTTGCTACCTGCCTTAATTTCACAATAAAATTATAAATACAACATATTACTGTGAATTTTCACAGTTAAATACTGTGAAGCGATATTAATGTAATTTACTGTGAAAAATTACAGTAATTTGTTGTGAAAACCTGGAAATTTTTTACAGTGTACAGTAAAGTCTATATATTATCAGCTGTTTGTTAGTGAATGCTCCAGCTGTAGTGTTAACTATAGGCAACTGATCAACTGTGGGAAATACTGCCGTGTACTTTAGTGTTTACTACAGTAAATTGTGGTGTTTTGTAGTATACTGTAGTGTATTTGTAGTATATGTAGTGTACCCTAATATAAATATTATGTAAAATAAACAGGTTCTAATAGTTTATTATAAACTAGGCCACAATCTCGAGTGCAGAGATCTGAGCTGTTTATGAAGCACAGTAACAGGGATAATACTTCAATCATTACTCACGCTTCAGCCGTCACTAAGCTGACTTTATTTCATCTGTTGAACACAGAACAGCAGATATTTAGAGGAATGTTGGACACCAGTAACCATTGACTGCTGCAGTGTTTGTGGTATTTCTGTGCAGGTCAACAGTCACAGGTGTTCAACACTGCTTACAATAACTGTGATGCAAAAACATTGATCAACTGAAGATAAACACACAGACTGAAGAGTGTCTCAGTGTTAATCTAGTGTAATGAACATTAATAACATTATTAAGATCTGAGAGATTAGAGGAGAAACACTAATGGCCTGATCTGAGTTCAGTGTCCACATCAGAGCAGAACACAGCCAATAATCATCAGTATATTAATATAGCAGAATAGAATATATGAATCAGTAATCTACAGCCCACAGATGCTCCTCATGTGGGTTGGGATTAGGGCTGCGGTTAGGCCAGATTAGACCGTCTCTGTTATCAGTGTGTGCTGTTAAAACTGTCTGCACTTCTGAAGGGGCTCTCTATTGAGATGCAGAGCGAGCCGTTACGTGTGTGTGTGTGTGTGTGTGTGTGTGTGTGTGTGTGTGTGTGTGTGACACATTTACAAGAGAAAAGCAGGAGGTGTTTATTGCTCACATGCACAGATCAGACGTCATCTTTCACTCACACACATACACATCAACACATCGTTCACACACACACACACACACACACACACACACACACACACACACACACACACACACACACACACACACACACACACACACACACACACTCAGACTCACACTATATACTGTGTAACTGCAGTTTAACTATGCTTATGGTTCGTTTCCACTGAGTGGTACAGTACGGTACGCTTTTATGGCCGTTTCCACTGTCAAAGGGTACCTAAAAGCGTACCGTACTGTATTGGGTATTCAAAGGGTAACAAGGGTACCAAAAGGCGGAGCTAGACGCACAGCTGAACGCTATTGGTTTACAAAGATACGTCATTCACTCGCGCAACAAGCCAGAATGAAAACAAAGGAAGCGCCATGTTTTAAATACACAGCCGAGAGATTACAGCGTAATAATATATAGATATAATGAGCCATGGTCGACTCGAGCTCAAACAAACCTTGTCGTCATCTTGATGAGCAGCCACAAAGCCCAGAAGAACTAAATCTGCTGTGTCCTGTTGTTGTTTTATGAGCGCGTCTAAAGCGAGAGCGGTTTCACGTTCCCCAGAGAGCTCGCAGCACGTCTGTATTTAAAATAATGAACTTTTGAGCTGTTATTAATAACGTGTGCATGATCATTGAAGCACTCTGATGTCTGATCCTGTCTGAAGTGACTTTCTGTTGAGAGTGAAGCGCGAAAAAACAAAGGAGAAGCTGGAAAAACAGCAGCAAATGATGCTTCTGCAACCTAAAACATCAACAAACGGCCATGATGAACTATTATCATCAGCTTCTGGACTGTTTTGAACTGGGAATGATGGAATGACTCTCTAACAGATGCTACACGTGCTGCTGAAGATCACAGACACAGATGAGAGCTCTGCTCTGACTGTGGGCTACATTTCGTGTTGTTTTGAACCTTAATAAGGACCAGGCGCGGACTGGCCATAGGGAGCACCGGAACATTTCCTGGTGGCCTGACGGTCAATCTGGCCTGCCACCGGGACTCTGGCCTGCCGTGCATCCCCGCGTACCCTCCCTGCTCTTTACTTTCTAGATCGCATCAGATGTGGCCTGGCTGACAGTTACTTTTGCCCGGTTGAAATGCTTCCCCAGTCCGCCCCTGATAAGGACTAACTGTCTGCTGTGTGTAGTTCATCTGTAGGTGGTAACGTATCGGAGACTGTAAGCTGATCTCCTGAAAGGGTGTTAAACCAGTTCTTATCTGCTTCAAAGTCATCAGCTTCAGCTCTTGTGCTTCACAGGTCACTTTTACAGCCCTCGCCTGCAGGAAACATCTGTACCTGTAGATTAGAGGAGTGTGTGGAGTCTGTTTGACCTTTACTGATCAGCACAAGCATCTGCAGGAACACCTCACACTAACTCTGACTTATCACTGCTCTCCTTCAGTTAACACATATCTATGGTCTGTTTGGATCAACAACGAGAGTCAAAGTGACGGTGATCTTCAACATTTTATTTAAAGACACGTATAATCCACATATATACACATATTACACCTGTATCCAACAGAACATGGGTTAGAGAATAAATAGAGCAGCACTCTTCAGGGGGATCAATGTGTTCAGGTCTAGCGTGAGGTAGACATTTGCTTTAAATACACATCAAATAAAAGAAAGCATCTCAAACTGAGTTCACATCATATATACACACAAACGAAAGCTGTACAGACGAACACGTCACAGTTTAAATGATCATCATCTCAGAAACCTGCTGTGCAAAACTGGTTATGGTGATATTATAGTTCAAAACAAACCCTGAGGAGCATCAAGGAGATGCTGGAGAGCCTGAGGGGGAGACTGAACATCAGTTATATAATAAATATAATAAGAGCCATGTAGCTGAGAATAAATATGTGTGTGTGTGTGTGTGTGTGTGTGTGTGTGTGTGTGTGTGTGTGTGTGTGTGTGTGTGTGTGTGTGTGTGTGAGGGAGATATAAGAGCATGTGTGTGTCTGTGTTCAGTGTGTGAGCTCCTGTGGGCACGGTGTATCTGCCTCCACATCTGCAGTGCCGGCGAGTCTCTTGCCGTTCCAGGAGGACACACACCAGCAGCGCGGAGCCTGAGCCACCAGAGACGACACACACTGCAAACACACAGATGCGTTATACACACGTCACAAGCTCAGGGCTCAGTGTTTGTTAGTGTTGGGGAAAGTTACCGCTGCATTACAACACTGAGTCACTCCCCAGTAAAGTCACTACTGAGTTACTTTCTCATGGTTAATAATGCGGCACGCTACTCTTGCGTTACTTTCTGCCCTGCTTGAGGCTTGATCTCGTCCAGAATATGCAGAGATTTGTTTTTATTTGTTTTAATAGAGGAGCTCTGTGATTAACAACACACTGAATAACCTTTAAAAACACACCCAAAATATCTCCTGAGAGCTTCCTGAGCCAGAGCTCTGCATGCCGTATGTACAGATGAATGACAGCGTGAGCAGTGAGCTGGCTGCTTTAGTCTCATTAGTGCAGTAAATCAGTGTGCACTGAGATTATGATCCCCTTTTCCTGCTCTTCATGTGTTCAGCATAATCAGAATACTCCAGCAGTGCAGAAATGTAAGCCAGAGCTCCTCATTCCCTCATCAGCGCCGGATTCAACATGACCTCACTTACTTTCATTCAGCTATTTATTTATTAAGAGTTAATTAATTCAAGTAAAAGCTGACTCACATCACACTTTTTAAAAGCAATGTGTTACTCATTAATAGGACAGTAACATTACTGCGTAACTGTGTTACTTGTACACAACACTGGGGGGTGCACAGATAAACACACACACACACACACACACACACACACACACACACACACACACACCTGTTTGGCCTTGTAGAAGCCGTGTTTATCACAGTTGGGCAGGTAGAAGCTGGTGAACTTCTCTCCTAACGCCTGCTGAGACTCTGTGATGACATCCAGAGACGCGAGAAGCTCAGTGTGACACGGCCCCTGCCGGAACACACACACACACACACACACACATTCAGGATGATGAGCGACAGAAAACACACACTCGGGAATGAGCATCAGTGGTGAGTATACTTCACAACACAACACAAGTCTATACTTAAAACACTGCACTGAACATACAGATCACTTGAGAAATCCATTCAGCATTGATTTGTGCTCTAGACTAATGTTTAACAGCAGATGGCGCTCTAGGCTAGTGTTTAACAGCAGATGGCGCTCTAGGCTAGAGTTTAACAGCAGATGGCGCTCTAGGCTAGTGTTTAACAGCAGATGGCGCTCTAGGCTAGTGTTTAACAGCAGATGGCGCTCTAGGCTAGTGTTTAACAGCAGATGGCGCTCTAGGCTAGTGTTAACAGCAGATGGCGCTCTAGGCTAGAGTTTAACAGCAGATGGCGCTCTAGGCTAGAGTTTAACAGCAGAGGGTGCTCTAGGCTAGAGTTTAACAGCAGATGGCGCTCTAGGCTAGTGTTTAACAGCAGATGGCGCTCTAGGCTAGTGTTTAACAGCAGATGGCGCTCTAGGCTAGTGTTTAACAGCAGATGGCGCTCTAGGCTAGTGTTTAACAGCAGATGGCGCTCTAGGCTAGTGTTTAACAGCAGATGGCGCTCTAGGCTAGAGTTTAACAGCAAATGGCGCTCTAGGCTAGTGTTTAACAGCAGACGGCGCTCTAGGCTAGACATTAACAACAGACGCCGCTCTAGGCTAGTGTTTAAGAGCAGATGGCGCTCTAGGCTAGAGTTTAACAGCAGATGGCGCTCTAGGCTAGTGTTTAACAGCAGATGGCGCTCTAGGCTAGTGTTTAACAGCAGATGGCGCTCTAGGCTAGTGTTTAACAGCAGATGGCGCTCTAGGCTAGAGTTTAACAGCAAATGGCGCTCTAGGCTAGTGTTTAACAGCAGACGGCGCTCTAGGCTAGACATTAACAACAGACGCCGCTCTAGGCTAGTGTTTAAGAGCAGATGGCGCTCTAGGCTAGAGTTTAACAGCAGATGGCGCTCTAGGCTAGACATTAACAGCAGACGGCGCTCTAGGCTAGTCTTTAACAGCAGATGGCGCTCTAGGCTAGACATTGACAGCAGATGGTCCTCTAGGCTAGACATTAACAGCAGACGGTGCTCTAAGCTAGTGTTTAACAGCAGATGGCGCTCTAGGCTAGACATTAACAGCAGATGGTGCTCTAAGCTAGTGTTTAACAGCAGATGGCGCTCTAGGCTAGACATTAACAGCAGATGGCGCTCTAGGCTAGACATTAACAGCAGACGGCGCGCTAGGCTAGACATTAACAGCAGACGGCGCTCTAGGCTAGACATTAACAGCAGATGGTGCTCTAGGTTAGAGTTTAACAGCAGATGGCGCTCTAGGTTAGAGTTTAACAGCAGATGGCGCTCTAGGCTAGTGTTTAACAGCAGATGGCGCTCTAGGCTAGAGTTTAACAGCAGATGGCGCTCTAGGCTAGTGTTTAACAGCAGATGGCGCTCTAGGCTAGAGTTTAACAGCAGATGGCGCTCTAGGCTAGAGTTTAACAGCAGACGGCGCTCTAGGCTAGTGTTTAACAGCAGATGGCGCTCTAGGCTAGAATTTAACAGCAGATGGCGCTCTAGGCTAGAGTTTAACAGCAGATGGCGCTCTAGGCTAGAGTTTAACAGCAGATGGCGCTCTAGGCTAGACATTAACAGCAGATGGCGCTCTAGGCTAGAGTTTAACAGCAGACGGCGCTCTAGGCTAGAGTTTAACAGCAGATGGCGCTCTAGGCTAGTGTTTAACAGCAGACGGCGCTCTAGGCTAGTGTTTAACAGCAGATGGCGCTCTAGGCTAGAGTTTAACAGCAGATGGCGCTCTAGGCTAGTGTTTAACAGCAGATGGCGCTCTAGGCTAGTGTTTAACAGCAGATGGCGCTCTAGGCTAGAGTTTAACAGCAGATGGCGCTCTAGGCTAGTGTTTAACAGCAGATGGCGCTCTAGGCTAGAGTTTAACAGCAGATGGCGCTCTAGGCTAGTGTTTAACAGCAGATGGCGCTCTAGGCTAGAGTTTAACAGCAGACGGCGCTCTAGGCTAGTGTTTAACAGCAGATGGCGCTCTAGGCTAGTGTTTAACAGCAGATGGCGCTCTAGGCTAGAGTTTAACAGCAGACGGCGCTCTAGGCTAGTGTTTAACAGCAGACGGCGCTCTAGGCTAGTGTTTAACAGCAGATGGCGCTCTAGGCTAGACATTAACAGCAGATGGTGCTCTAGGCTAGACATTAACAGCAGACGGCGCTCTAGGCTAGACATTAACAGCAGACGGCGCTCTAGGCTAGTGTTTAACAGCAGATGGCGCTCTAGGCTAGACATTAACAGCAGACGGCGCTCTAGGCTAGTCTTTAACAGCAGACGGCGCTCTAGGCTAGAGTTTAACAGCAGACGGCGCTCTAGGCTGGAGTTTAACAGCAGATGGCGCTCTAGGCTAGTGTTTAACAGCAGATGGCGCTCTAGGCTAGACATTAACAGCAGATGGCGCTCTAGGCTAGTGTTTAACAGCAGACGGCGCTCTAGGCTAGAGTTTAACAGCAGATGGCGCTCTAGGCTAGAGTTTAACAGCAGACGGCGCTCTAGGCTAGACATTAACAGCAGACGGCGCTCTAGGCTAGAGTTTAACAGCAGATGGCGCTCTAGGCTAGAGTTTAACAGCAGATGGCGCTCTAGGCTAGTGTTTAACAGCAGACGGCGCTCTAGGCTAGAGTTTAACAGCAGACGGCGCTCTAGGCTAGACATTAACAGCAGATGGCGCTCTAGTTTTTTCAGCTGTAAGTTGTTCTGGACCATAGCATCTCCTAAATGTGCATGTTTGACTGTCCGTTGTGCTGCACCTGCTGGATGAGCTTCTGCCGGATGGCGTTGAGTTGTGCCTTGATGCTCTCCTGTGCCTCCGCTGTGTCCCGCGGGTCCAGGGCTCTGTTCAGGCTCAGCAGGTGATGCAGTGAGCCCGGTTCAGACGTCAGCTCTGCATCCTCTACAGAAACATTGCACAGTCAGCAAACCTCATCAGAAAACTACCTTCACTAACATCTCTACATGAGGGACTATAGGCAGATGTTCTGGGAATGTTCACAAAGTGCACTGTCTCCTCTTTAGGGTGGGGCTATCAGTGCTTTAGGCCAAAGCTATCAGTTATCACCTTAGTGCTATGTGTTGCCACACTCAACACTAGGGTATTGGCGCCAATCTTTAATTTAATTATATTATTTTACTTTATTCTACCACCCCAAATCTGAAAAAGTTGGGACAGTATATAAAACGCAAATAAAGAAGAAGGTAGTGATTTCCAAATTTACTTTGACTTGTATTTCATTGCAGACAATATAACAAACATTATTTAATGTGTTCCTCAAGATTTGGCAAAGATGAGCCGAGGATCGCCAGTTTACCAACAAATACAAGAGAAAATGATTGAGATGTGTAAACACAATGTTCCTCAGAGAGAGAGAGGAAGACATTTGGATAGTTCACCAATCTGGAGGAGTTTCAGTGCGTAAAGGACAAGAGCGCAACCCTAAGCTGAACAACCGTGACCTCCGAGCCCTCAGGGGGCGCTGCATCAAGAATCCTCATTCATCTATAAGCCAGATCACCACATGGGCTCAGGACTACTGTGGTAACCTTTGGAAGGGACCACAATACAGAGTTCCATCCACAAATGCCAGTCACAACTGTACTGTGCCATAAGGAAGCCCTATGTTAACAGTGTCCAGAAGCGCGTCCACTTCTCTGGGCTCACAGGCATCTGGGATGGACCATGACATAGTGGAGACGTGTACTGTGCTCAGATGAAGCAGTGTTTCAGGTGTTTTGGGGAGAAATGGACGCCGTGTGCTCCAGACCAAAGAAGAAAAGGATCATCCAGACTGTTACCAGCAACAAGTCCAGAAGCCAGGCTCTGTCATGGGCTGGGGTTGTGTCGGTGCCCTTGGCAAAGGTAACCTGCTCTTCTGTGATGCTACATTAATGCTGAACAGTACAGAGAGATTCTGGAGCTCAATATGCTGCCTTCTTCTCCAGGGACGCCCTGCAGAGTTCAACAAGACGATGATGAACCACATTACAGAGTCCTGCTGCAGAGGAAGAGGAGACAGACACTGGAATGGCCTGCCTGCAGTCCTGACCTGTCTCCAATAGAGAATGTGTGGCTCATTTTGAAGCACCAAATGCAGCAACACAGACTCCGTACCATTGGCCACCTTAAGACTTGTTTGCAGGAAGAATGGGGCAGAATGACACCTGAAACACTTCATCACTCGGTGTCTTCAGTGCCTGGACGTCTTTTAAATGTTGTGAAAATGAACGGCAATATTACAAAGTGCTAAATGCTTGACTGGTCCAGCTGTTTTTGGGGGTGTATTTAATTTTTGATTGTCTTTGTTTTGTATATGGGCTGATCTGGAGCTTAAATATAGAATAGTAAACAGAGAAGTGTACCTTCAGTAGGGTGGTGCTCCACACAGACGGCGTGCCCGCGGGTCAGCGAGTGCAGCGGGCGCGGGTCTCCAGCTCTGGGGACGCAGCGCAGGCCGGCGCCGCAGTGGGCCGTGTGGACGCCGCAGGAGTCGCCGCTCTGCAGGGCACAGGAGGAACAGCAGCCGCAGCCCGGATCCCGGATCACCTCAGCACAGCCGGGGGACACGGCAGGACACGCCAACAGCTGATCCGCAGAGCACGGGGCACAGCGGATGGGTTCAGGAGCCGGCACAGGAGACGCATCCAACACACACACCAGCACACACACCAACAACACACACACACCCCACGCTCGCATAGCAGAAGAACAGGAGCTGAAGAGCTGAATATCTGGATATATGTGCTGCTGTGTGTCAGATCTGGCCCTCGCTGGCCCTGCGCTGGCTTTATATGCTCTGACAGGATGACCTCAGAGCGGTTAATCATTCACACACTCCACATCTGCATTAAGATGCTGTTTTCAGAGCTTTAGCTTTGCTCTGATTGCACAGACGTCAATATTTACTCTAGAACGGCGTGTGCTGAAGGATTCCTCCGGGATTCACACCGTTTACCACCCGTTCCTCAACAACAGGACCATGACGTTTGCTGTCGGCTACGCTACTCATAACTTAAACATTGTCCACTACAGTAGTGTGGGACTCATTTCAACACTGCTGTTTTGGACTGCACTTGGAGTTGGGTCACAAAAACAAGGTCATGCGGGCGTTGCATAACAGGACGGGTCACTGCGAGGTCTTCCGCAATCACAACATGTTTTTCAAGAGGCGCTGGCAGTAATTAAGAGCTCCTGGTGTAGTATTAGTACACTTCTGTAGCATTCGGCTTATCACAGAGGTCTGAGGTCAACCAATAGGTCAAGCCTGATTGAAGACGCTACACTTCTGAATTAGGGTTTAGTTATTAGTGCAGCACTCGAACCCTCATTAGGAAGCATGACTCCAGTGTTATTAATGATCAGTTTTAATGCTGAACACATCTTCTGAGATCAAGATTTATTGGCTAACTCATGTCCTTTAGGATCACTGTAGGCTTGCAAGTGCCTATACACAAACACACACACACCCACACACACACACACACACACACGCCACGAGCAAATCATTTACATCCCACCCACACAAGTTTCACCCATAGATTGTGCAAGAAGAAAATAACAGACTGGAGAAGGAGAAGAAACGTCAGTCTTCATCATGGCTCCAGCTAGGAGGAGGAACACCAATGCTGACCTCACATGTGTGTGTCTCATTCGACAGTGAGTGTGTGTGTCGTGGCCTCCTCGATGTCCCACATCACATTGATCAGCCACTGTGGAAGATCTACCTGCACACACACACGCACACACACACACACACACACACACACGCTTCAGACTTACATCAGGACAAACCTGAGTCATCCTGCAGTGTAAGTCTGGATCATCAGCACAGTAGTAATGAGTCTTCATTCCTCCAGAGTATCTGATGGTGAAGGGTCCGGCATGGTGTCTTTCAGACCTGTCACACACCTTACTGTAGGGCTGCAGCAGTGATCGTGACGCTCGGGCAGATGAGGAGCTCCTCTTTGGGTCTCGTGTTCTGGCTCTGTAGGTCTGCTGTATCTGGGTGGTTTTGAGAGTGGATCTCCGCTGCTTTTTGCTCTGTCGGTCTCCCTGATCTTCAGAGTCAAACTCCAGAGGCTCGTCCGTCTCCACGAGCTCATCTGGATCCACAGATTCATCCGTCTCCTGAAACTCGTCCAGATCCTCAGATTTCTCCATCTCTGAAGACGGGTCCGGCTCCAGCTGCTCTGAGATGGTGTGCAGGGAACTCATGGAGGTCGAGGAGAAGAGTTCTTCAATACTGGACAGATGCTCAGCTCTAGAGGAACTCCTGGATGAAGACGAGACTATATCTATGATGTCATGCTCTGTACAGCACTATGTAAAGTTAACACTCCTGTTGATAATAATAGTCTGTTTTCATATTTTTAAATAAAGTCTGTACACCCCAAACACACACACACACACACACTGATAATCTGCTGCTTCAGCTGTGAATGCTGTCTCCTGAACACTTTCTCCACCTCTGCAGGAGCTCTCATCATGATTAACCCCCCTTACTGTAGTGAGAATAGAGTTGTCCAGTGAGTGAACACTGCACACTGATGAGGGAACACCCAAACACTCACTGAGTGTGTGATGATGATGAACATGTTTCTTCATGCTGAATAGATCTGAGGATTGAAATTAAACTGATCTGCTTTATGTTGGAGCTTTAGTGGAGGCGGCTCATGTCTGACCTGAAGAGTGAACACTGATACAGAATTATAGACTACAGGAGGGTTAGCATAGACTAGCAATTGGGAATTTATGTCTAGGAAACTAGAACTGCAAGACATTCAATCATTTTCCTTCGGCTTAGTCCCTTATTCATCAGGGGTCGCCACAGAGGAATGAACCGCCAACTATTCCAGCATATGTATTACACAGCTGATGCCCTTCCAGCTGCAACCCAGTACTGGGAAACACCCATACACACTCATACACTACGGTCAGTTTAGTTCATCAGTTCCCCTATACATTAGGGCTAGGGAGGGCCTGCGAGAGGAGGGGGCCCTTGATTAGTAGATGAATTGATTTGTGTCATGATGTGGGAAACGCCTCTTTGCATTATGCTTTCGCATGTCTATAATGTGAAGTATTCCTTTCGGCTCGCTGCTGTTCATAAACAGTGACGCTGATAAACTGTGGCTTGGAGTGGCTGTAGCTCAGTCAGAGCTTCATGTAGCCCTGTTTAATCCTCTGTAAGGGTGACCAGTTGTCCTGTTTCTTTCCCAGGAAAATCCCTTAGCACAGTTTCTTATTTCAGCTCTACAACGAAAACAGCCCAGTCAATGGCAGGCTAACTGAGTGCATTGTAGAACAAATAATGGAACACAAACAGTATCTGTTATTGAGGTGTAGTGAGAGAGCTCAGGATAGGCGGAATCATGCAGAATGGGCTCATAACTGAAGCGATGTCTCGCCGCGCAATCCTGCCCTCTCAACACCAAGACAGCATCCGACCAAATCAAAACCCCTATAGCAGAGTTATCAAAATGTCCATCACTGTGGAGCATCTATCTCAGCCAGGAAAACACATGGTTTAAGTCTAACTGAACCAGTTAGAAAGCAAACCTTTTAATGAATGAACTTCCCCTTTAATAATAACGACAGTAATAATATGCAGAGCAATGACTTTCAGCAGGCAACATAAACTAAAGCATGCTAATCTTCTGTAATTGATCCACTCAATACCAAATTAGAAGCCTGGCTTTTAAAGATATTTCAGGCATTTCTGCTCAGCTAAAGTTTAAAGTAAACCTTTTAAAGATACGCCTATTCAAGTGTTGTAAAGCGCTCATTTAGGAAGCATTGCAGATGTGTTTATACTGATTTTAGCAGCCTTTTAGACATTTTAAAAGCTCAGGTTATGTCAATAATGTTGTATGCTTGTACAGCTGCTTTAGTAAAATAGAAAACATTTATAATAATCAAACATAAATCAAGTGGCAAAGTAGATTATACAACAATATAGCAAGTTAATAATAATAATAATAATAATAATAAAAAGCAAAAAAGTAACTTTTATGAGGCGTTAAAATAAGTAGGGCCCTTGTGTTTGCTATATCCTCAGGGCTCAATATGTTCTTAATCCAGCCCTGCCTATAGCGCATGTGTTTGGACTGTGGGGGAAACCGGAGCACCCGGAGGAAACCCACACCAACACGAGGAGAACATGCAAACTCCACACAGAAACACACACTGACCCAGCCGAGGCTCGAACCAGAGACCTTCTTGCTGTGAGGCCACAGTGCTGACCATCAAAGTTGCAAATGCAAACAGTCAGTTAAACATTCTCCTGCCGACAGTAAAGGTGGCTAACCAGCTTATTCATATCAACACGGCTTCAGTCATGCATCATCCAGTACATTACACATCTCACCTGCTGCAAACACACAGATCTCTCCAGAGCTCACCTGCAGACCTCATCAGATACAGCTTAACCAGCCACTCTCTCCTGACCAAGGAAACGCTGCCCCAGCAGGTCTGGAGGAATCAAACAATGCAGACAGTAGACGTCTCTTCATGGACTGATCTCAAATCTTGTGTTTGCTTTGGTTCCTCCATCTATTGACATATTTGGTGTCTATTTTAATAGCAGCGTGCCATATCTCAAGAATATGCAAAACTGTGTTTTTATACCATAAAGTGTTGGTCATTCACAACATATGATATCAATAGCTAATACATACATCTGATATTCCTTATTCATTATATCATGTTATTATATCAATACAACACGAGATCTATCTAGAAGCAAAACATATGATTAAACAGAGTCAGCACACCAAAAAACACCATATAATAAATAAAGATCCAATGAACACTTGTAGACACTGTAGTGATGAAGAGGATCTGATGGACAAACATGAATCAAAACTGTAGACTCACGGAAATGTGTTATTGATTTGAAGTAATATTAATAAAGGGACTAAGCTGAAAAGAAAATGAATGAATGAATTTGAAGTAATTTGCATGGTGGTGCAGTGGGTAGCACTGTGGCCTCACAGCAAGAAGGTCTCTGGTTCGAGTCTCGGCTGGGTCAGTGTGTGTTTCTGTGTGGAGTTTGCATGTTCTCCCCGTGTTGGTGTGGGTTTCCTCCGGGTGCTCCGGTTTCCCCCACAGTCCAAACACATGCTCTATAGGGGAACTGATCAACTAAACTGGCTGTAGTGTGTATGGGTGTTTCCCAGTGATGAGTTTCTTCTGGTATGGCATCTTGCTATGTAAAACATATGCTGGAATAGTTGGCGGTTCATTCCACTGTGGCGACCCCTGAAATAGAGCTGAGTGAAAATGAATGACTGTGAAACACAAACACACTGAGCCGCTGTTCTTCAATACTCTCTTTATTATAAAACCTCATATTGCTCGAGTTCGCACTGTACAAAGATCAGCATATCAAACACTGCTGTATTTACAAAATACACTTCTGTTTATCAAAGAGCTAAAAGGCAAACGACTTCAACCACCGCAAGCATGTCAAATAAGGCAAGAATACTGTATCGACAGTACAGAGATGTGCATTAGAGAGAGCGACTGATCCATACCCTGAAGAAAAGCGGCATGATTCAAAACATCAACAGAGGAACACCCTTTCATTGAGACTCACAAACCGGCTCAGAAATGTGGCATACAGAATGTTTTGTGCTTGTAAACACACACCAGAGATCTATATGGTGTGCGTGTGTGTTTGTGTGTGACACAGCATTCCCGCTGCCCAGGTCACTGACTTCAGTGTCAGCAGTGGGTCGCTGTACCCTGGCGTCCCCCTCACTGACCTCATTAACATCAGACACAGGTGAAGCCCCAGTAACACACATCACTCATTCCTCCGTCAGTCAGTCAGCTCTCCTCATGCACACACACGCTGTACACAACCGGCGTCTGATAGTTTCATTCTTTGTCCTCCGACAGTCACAGAAGAGATTATTATTATTATTATTCCAGCGACTGTTGAAGACAGAATCATGTCCAATCATTACACTTCAGATATAATTGGCACATATTCTTAATTTAGTTCATCCCTGCTAATGACACACTACATCACTACATGCATACAGCGGGGTCCAGAAGTCTGAGCGTTATTTAAACAGAATTTAAAGACAGAAGCTCTGATATTTGGCCAATCTGGACTAGTAAACTAGATCAGGACAAACTGTAATGTTGGCTTGAGAAACCCTAGCATGAACGTTTGTATTAATTTTAATAGCTTGAGGTTTGAAACAGCGTCTATTGTTGAAAGGATAGTAACCCAAGTGGCTAGGATGTTGCTAAGCGGTTACTAGGGTACATTGAGTGGTTGCTATGCAGTTGCTGCTAGTGTGTTCTGAGTGCTCACTGGCATGTGTCTAGCATGATTAGCATGCCTCTATCATTTGGATGTAACTCGGACATTCATAGAATGATTATCATATTTTTAGCATTTTTTCAGCATGATTAGCATGTCACTAGCATGTTGTTAGAATTTGTTATCCTTAGCTAATCACAGTTAGCTTGTAGCTATTCACTGCTAGCATGTGTAGCAAGTTCTGTTTTTATCAAAAGATCCCATATCTTTAATGTTCTGATGCAGAAATATAGGGCTTGTTAAATGGTTGCTAGGGTAGACTGTTTTGTTGCTAGGGAGTGGCTTGGAAGCCTACAGTCATGATACTTCAATGGCAGCTTGCCAGCAAACCCCATGTCTGTATGACACTCTTATTTTAAGATATACTTTTTAGTTTTAGGTTGCTATGGTTTGATTAGACCTCGATTAATTGTGGTACTCCTCTTGATTAATCGACATACTCATGTCTCACATAATCACTGTACTCATGTGTCAACCAAATGTACTCATGTCTTGATAAATGCGCTAGCTTCTTGATTAATCGTAACACTTATCTTGATTAATCTTAGTACTCCTCTCGATTAATTGCTGTACTCATGTCTTAATGAAATGTATTCATATCTTGATAAATGCACTAGTTTCTTGACTAGTCATAATATGTCTCAAAGAAATGTACTCATGTCTTGATGTGCCAGTTTCTTGATTAATTGTAACACTTAACTCGATTAATCTTAGTAGTCCTCTCGAATAATCGCTGTACTCATGCCTCGATTAAAAACAAGTTCTGTTTTTGTCAAAAGAGCCAAATCCCATGTCTCTAGGATGTTCCGATGCAGAAATATAGAGCTTGTTAAATGGTTGCTAGGGTAGACTGTTTTGTTGCTAGGGAGTGGCTTGGAGGCCATGATACTCCAATGGCAGCTTGAAAGTATGAATGACAAAGCAAACCCCATGTCTGTATGACATTCATAATCTAAGGTATACTTTTTAGGTTTGGGTTGCTAGGGTGCAGTAAATGGTTGCTATGGCATGACTAGATTGTTGTCGGGGTGATATTTAAATAGTTACTGTCAGACTGAATGCAAACAGCCCACCTTTATTTCTCTACAGTGTTCTGATGAGGAGATAGCCATATCCGCTTTATACAATGGAAGTCTATGGGGCAGTTGCTAGGGTGCTATACCTGGTTGCTAGGGTGTGGCTAGGAAGTGAAAAGATCAGCCTTTTTTGGCAGCTAGGTAGATTGGGTTAAATGAGCCCAGCCCCTTTTTTGTACGACAGTCTGATGCAAAGTTATGAGGACACAAAATATGGTCCAATGTTAAGTCAATGGGACTTTTCCAAATTTTCCGAGATGTTTTTTTGGAAAACTGTAGGTCAGATCAGTTTGAAAAGACATATACACCTGAGTCAGAACAGCGTAATGGTCTGACATGAGTTTAGTGGATATAGATTGAACGGTCTGGGAGGAGATACAGTTTTTAAAGAAGGTGTTTATATAGTAGATATAGTGATGATGTCATTCTCAAGCCAACATAATGAGTGTCTCTGGTCATGTGATTCCAATTTTCAGATCGTGCATCATTTTAAAACCTGACCATCAGGTTTAGGTCACGTGCTGATGACATTTACTAGAATTTGAATTGAAAAAAAGCCTTTTCAGTGTATTGTCTTTTCGGACCCCACCGTATAGAGCAGTGTTTCTCAACCATGTTTCTGGAGGAGCTCCAGCACTGCATGTTTCTGTCTATCACACCCATTATAGGTCTCTCAGTCTCTGCTAATGAGCTGATGATCTGAATCAGGTGTGTTTGGTTAAGCAGACATGGAAAATGTGCAGAGCCGGTGCTCCTCCAGGAATGTGGTTGAGAAACACTGGTATAGACGAACGTCAGCTTGTAGTTTATAGCTAGAACAGTCTGTCAGTGTGATGATGAAGCTCTCTTTAGGCTGTTATCAAACTCCCTGATGTCTACACACACACTGCTTTGAAACAACAGCTATTTGTATATAAGCTATCCTGATGTAAGGCTTTGGAAGCATCACATAACTTGATTTTATTGTATTATTATTGTCAAAGTGCAGCTATAAATGTGTCATCAAGATGGAAATCTTTAGAGTCCTGACATGATGAAGAGTCTGAGGAAACGAGTCATGAATTATTTGCATTATTTGTCTGGATGCAGAGCACGTCTTTGTTCTATTGCCGTTCTATATAATAAAATCAAAACACATTCATATCAATGCACTGAGAGTTCAATACAAAAAATACACAAACTCTGATCAGAATAATATCTATATGTACAGCTCATAGCAGATGTTGGCAAAACATGACAAAACACACCTTCCCGGACAGCAAACGTGTGTTCTGAGTATGTTCCCAATGAGTCTACAAAGACATGTTTCTCAATGTTAATAGGAAATGTCCAGGATTTAACTTCATATCTTTGTCCTCGCAATAAAAACTTGAAGGAAAAATGAAATTTTATGAACTTGCCATAATGGGAATGCTGTTTTTGAATTTGCTCTGAATGCCCTGGAACATGTGCTAATATTATTAAAAATGCAAAATTAACTAAATGCATTCAATCGATCAATGTTTCTAAAAATGTTTCTGTGCCAGTATTTGGAGAACATCACTAAAGACCTGATAACTGAATGAACATTCTATTAAGATTACTGGAAGAGCGTTTGTTTGCAACCTTAGGCAAACATTGGCAGAACGTTTGCTAGTTTATGTGATTGCTAACGTTTATTTGAGGCTTTAATCACCACACTCATATCCGGATTGATTAATCGCTGTGCTCATGTCTCAATTCATCCGCTGTACTTTCCCTCTTCAATTACCCAATGTACTCATGTCTTGATTAATCACTCTGCACATGTTTCAATTTACCAATTAAGTGTTGTACTCATGTAACAATTAATTGTACTCATGTCTTACTGTACTCAGCTCTCATTTACATGTTGTACTCATCTCAGTTAATCACTCATGTCTGGATTAATCAGATTTTTGTCTCAATCAGTTGTACATCCATCTCAATTAATTGCAGTACTCATGCCTCATTTTATTGTACTCGTCTTAATTAATGGCTGTACTCGTGTTTCAATTAATCACTGTACTCATGTGTTGATTATTTATACTTGTGCCCCGATTAATTGCTGTACTCGTCTCAATTAATCATCATAATCATGTCTCGGCCAAATTTACTAATGTCTCGATAACTGCATTTGTTTCCTGATTAATCGTAACACTTAGCTCATACATTGATTAATCACTGTACTCATGTCTCAATGAAATGTACTCATGTCTTGATAAATGCGCCAGTTTCTTAATTAATCGTAACACTTTGTACTCCTCTCGATTAATCGTCATACTCATGTCTCGGTTAATCACTGTGCTCATGTTTCAGCCAAATGTAATCATGTCTTGATAAATGTGCTAGTTTCTTGATTACTCATAACACTTATCTTGATTAATCGCAGTACTCCTCTCGATTATTCGTCATACTCATGTCTTGATAAATTACTGTACTCATGCTTCAGCCAAATGTACTCATGTCTTGATAAATGCACTAGTTTTTTGATTAATAGTAACACTTATCTCGATTAATCGCAGTACTCCTCTCGATTAATTGTCATGCATTGATTAATCACTGTACTCATGTCTTGGTCAAATGTAATCATGTCTTGATAAATGTGCTAGTTTCTTGATTACTCATAACACTTATCTCGATTAATCGCAGTACTCCTCTTGATTATTCGTCATACTCATGCCTCAATTAATCACTGTACTCATATCTCGGCCAAATGTACTCATGTCTTGATAAATGTGCTAGTTTCTTGATTACTCGTAAACACTTATCTCGATTAATCGCAGTACTCCTCTCGATTATTCATCATACTCATGTCTCAGTTAATCACTGTACTCATGTTTCAGCCAAATGCAATCATGTGTTGATAAATGCACTAGTTTTTTTATTAATAGTAACACTTATCTCGATTAATCGCAGTACTCCTCTTGATTATTCGTCATACTCATGCCTCGATTAATCACTGTACTCATATCTCGGCCAAATGTACTCATGCCTTGATAAAAGCGCCAGTTAATTGATTAATCTTAACACTTATCTCGATCAATTGTAATACTCCTCTCAATTAATCGTCTTACTCATGCCTCGATTAATGGTGTCAGCATGTTTTCGCAGTGCTCGATCCGCCCTACACCTCCTCCTCTTTGGTCTCCTCCTCTTCCCCGACTGTAGGCACATTGGTGGTGTTGCTGTGTCCGTGCGGTCCGTGGAAACTGCTGCTCAGGCCGACTCTCGCCGCCAGGCCGGATGTTGCGGAGGAGACGCTGCCGGCTTTGGTCTGCGTGCTGCTGGTGCGGGCGATGGCATGAACCCTGCGCTCCAGCCCGCCGGTGTGGTGCGGCGCTCGGATCCCCGGATCCTGCGCTTTTCCCTCCAGGAAGTAGGTGAGCATCTGACCTTTGCCCTTTACGCTGACATTGCCACGACACATCAGGTCATAGTTGTTCTGGAGCAGCCGGTACACGTCTTCTGTCACCTGCAACATTATACATATGCTAGTTCTGTGGTGAACAGTTCAATTCTCAAATTATGAGTCCGAAACCGCCTACTACTCAGTAGGTGCTGCATTTAAAATTTGTCATTTCACTCCCAATCATTAATTCTCTCGCAGGGCATCCTGGGATAGCACAGCATGCATGGGATGTGCACTTCAGAATCTCGCCCGAAGTAGTAGATCATCCGGGTCACTACTACTCGGCTCACATACTGATTTAGCATACTATATAGTATGGAAGTATGTGGTTTCGGATGCAGCCGTTGTCTGTCTGAGGTAGTGGGTGTGGCTAACATACTTAACCACGCCCCTCCAGCTGTCATCGCTATGACAACAAACAGAAAGGGTGAGGAGGAGGAGTCTGTTAGGTTGTAATAACTCTCCCCAAACCCTTTCCCCATCTTTCTGAATAAAACGCCTACTATACTACAGCCAATGAGCTCGCAGCAGAAAAAACAAGCCACGCCCACTGTTTGCTCATTTAATATTCCGTTTCGCTAGGAACTGCGTCACAATATGTAAAAGAAACAGTCGCAGTTTCTGGTTGATGTGGTCTTTAAAGGCTGTTTATAGTGTAATGTTGACATGATCACCTGTATTTTCCCAGGCACACCTGTGCTGTCCATCCGGCTGGCCACGTTCACTGTGTTCCCCCAGATGTCGTACTGCGGCCGGCGAGCCCCGATCACACCTGCCACCACTGGACCCACATTAATACCTGAGGATGCACAGAACACACTTACAGTTCACTTCCAAACCTGACTTTGCTTCTTCTGATAAACACGGAGGAAGATATGCTGAAGATCGCTTAAACATGATAACCCTTGACTTCTATTATATTAGTGTTGTCTTACTAAGTCATTGTTGTTTTCAGCATTCTTCAAATTATCTTCTGTGTTCAGCAGAGGAGAGAAACTCATAAAGGATTGAAACTATGTGAGTACACAGTGAGTAGATTGTCATAACTGGGTGAAATATTCCTTTAACATTGTCTAAATTCAATAATTCTCCATTTCAAAATCATTTACAGATTAAACATTACACTTACAGTATGCATTTGGCAGATTCCCTTATTTTACTGCTATTTTCTACTGTTACACTTCACTGTATTTCAAATAGTTTTAGCTCTAGTACTATCAATCAGCATTAATTCATGAATAATTTAAATTAGAAATCAAAAATACAAAACATAAAAAGCGAATGAATTTGACAAAAAACATTTAAAAAATGAAGTAAAAATAGTAATTTTCTAACTCAATAGCTATTTTGTGTTATATAAAGTTATTTTAACTAAATGAAAAATGTGAAATATTTCCTCTCTGACTATCAGAAATGAAATATGTACCTTTTCATTCATTCATTCATTTTCTTTTCAGCTTAGTCCTTTTATTAATCTGGGGTTGCCACAGCGGAATGAACCGCCAACTATTCCAGCACAGCACTACTGCGCCACCGCGTCACCATATGCACCTTTTATTATATTTAAATATTTATATTAATTATATTTGTTGTTATTATATTATTCATTCATTTTCCTTCAGCTCAGTCCATTATTCATCAGGAGTCGCCACAGCGGAATGAACCGCCAACTATTCCAGCATAGGTTTTACACAGCGGATGGCCTTCCAGCTGCAACCCAGTACTGGGAAACACCCATACACACTCATACACTACGGCCAGTTTAGTAGATCAGTTCCCCTATAGCGCATGTGTTTGGACTGTGGGGGAAACCGGAGCACCCGGAGGAAACCCACACCAACACGGGGAGAACATGCAAACTCCACACAGAAACACCAACTGACCCAGCAGGGACTCAAACCGGAGACCTTCTTCGCCTGTTATTATATGATATTATATTAATTTTAATATTTAAGTCAATATATTTATTATCCAAAGTTTATTTAAACACAATAAATGAGAGAATTTATTGATATGAAATGTGAAAGGTCTGTCCGCATTTCTCTGAAGTGTTTCCTCATAAACGTCTCTGTTTTCTGTCTATATTTCTGTTTTCCTCTGTGCTGAGGGACGGAGCTGATTTCTCCAGACTCACCCACTCTCAACACAAAGTCATTATAAGACTGATAGTTGATTTCGTCCAGAACGTCAAACATCTCGATGGCGAAGTCTGCTATGGTGCTCAGGTGAGTGGCCGTGGATTTCTTGGCCTGTAAATGAATGAAGGAATCATGTTTATAAATGCTCTGCGGGTGTATTCACATGATCTTATAACAGCTTGAGATGGTGACCTTGGTTCCGATGGTGGGCACCAACCCCACCGCTGACATGTAGGTGCTGCCGATGGTCTTGATCTTCTCGATGTCTTTATAACAGTCTTTATCCATCAGCTAAGAAAGAGGAGGGAGACGAGTGAGAGGGTAACTACAGGAGCTGTGTTTCAATGCAGATGCAGATTAAACTGGAGCATCACATAAAACATCAGTGAATAAAGCAAACTAAAGAAACTAAATCCTCCTACTGCACGCTCAGAGATATCACTGAGACGAGAGGAGTCTGCTGCACTATGGGGATTCTCCACTGTGGTGTTTGTTCTCCTCTAATAAATGAGCTGCATGTTTTCTTATGGGATTAAACGTTTATCCTGCTCAATTGTGCGCACACGTTTTTTCAAAGTATATGCACAGCTTGATATTTCCATTAAGCTTTATTTATGCGATGCTCCACCATGTGCATGTAAACAGGTGTATGTAGAGATGACCAGTGATGCTCAGACCTCGTCAAAGTCAGCGATGATCTCATTGAGCAGCCGCAGACACTCCACACCCATGTTGTTTCCGTCCAGCTCGATGTAGAAGTCGTTGAAGTTGGGAATGGATGCGAACAGAACCCCGACCTGAGCATACGACTGATAATACAGATCCTGCGGAGACAGAAGCAGAGGATCAAATCAGTAACACACAACACTGGGGTGAAAATGGTGTGCAAGTACAGTAAAGACATCTGTAATGCAAACAATACTCAAATTAGGAGTTAGATAATAAGAGTAAGAGTTATTGCGCAGTTATTATTGTTATATAAAAACAGCGCCTCTAGTGTAGTCCTTTTAATAGCAGTGCTGAAGGATAACAGTGCAGTAAGACACCAACACAGCACTACAGATCTGCTCCAGTAGTATAGTGCTGCTGTCACGAGTACTAGCTTCAAGCTAAACCAAGGTACATTTTCTGATGGTTAGTGTTAGCATTTCAATGTCATTATCAGGTGACACGGTGTCTCAGTGGTTAGCACCGTGTCCTCACAGCAAGAAGGTCTCTTGTTTGAGTCTCGGCTGGGTCAGTTGGTGTTTCTGTGTGGAGTTTGCATGTTCTCCCCGTGTTGGTGTGGGTTTCCTCCGGGTGCTCCGGTTTCCCCCACAGTCCAAACACATGCGCTATAGGGGAATTGATCAACTAAACTGGCCATAGTGTATGAGTGTGTGTGTGAATGAGTGTGTATGGGTGTTTCCCAGTACTGAGTTGCAGCTGGAAAGGCATCCGCTGTGTAAACATATTTAAAAGGTTTTATTTTATTTAATTGTAGGTTTAACGAACAACACCTTGAATAAGACAATGAAATGTGCCTATAAAACACTGTAAACGATATAAAACAAACATAAGTTCATTAAACAAATCTGAAAATGCAGAATCCATGCTGTTGGTCACAAAATTGCATTGAGCAGTTTAATTTATTTGTGTTCATTTTCAGAAACTAAACGTTTGTAGTTGAACAGGTCATTTTATTAAAAACAGCGATATGTTGATCATTCTGTCACTGTATTTACAATATTTATAGCATTATACACTCAGCGGCCACTTTATTAGGTACACCTCTCCACAAAGGGGATTTAAGAGACTTTGAACGTGGCATGGTTGTTGCTGCCAGACGGGCTGCTCTGAGTATTTCAGAAACTGCTGATCTACTGGGATTTTCACGCACAACCATCTCTAGGGTTTACAGAGAATGGTCCGACAAAGAGGAAATCTCCAGTGAGCGGCAGTTCTGTGGGCGCAAATGCCTTGTTGATGCCAGAGGTCAGAGGAGAATGGCCAGACTGGTTCCAGCTGATAGAAAGGCAACAGTAACTCAAATAAGCACTTGTTACAACCGAGGTCTGCAGAAGAGCATCTCTGAACACACAACACGTCCAACCTTGAGGCGGATGGGCTACAGCAGCAGAAGACCACACCGGGTGCCACTCCTGTCAGCTAAGAACAGGAAACTGAGGCTACAATTCACACAGGCTCACCAAAACTGGACAAGAGAAGATTGGAGAAACGTTGCCTGGTCTGATGAGTCTCCATTTCTGCTGCCACATTCGGATGGTCGGCTCAGAATTTGGCCTCAACAACATGAAAGCATGGATCCATCCTGCCTTGTATCAACAGTTCAGGCTGGTGGTGGTGGTGTAATGGTGTGGGGGAGATTTTCTTGGCACACTTTGGGTCCATTAGTACCAATTGAGCATGGTGTCAACGCCGCAGCCTACCTGAGTATTGTTGCTGACCATGTCCATCCCTTTATGACCACAGTGTCTCCATCTTCTGATGGCTACTTCCAGCAGGATAACGCACCATGTCATAAAGCGCCAATCATCTCAGACTGGTTTCTTGAACATGACGATGAGTTCACTGTACTCAAATGGCCTCCACGGTCACCAGAGCTCAATCCAATAGAGCAGCTTTGGGATGTGGTGGAACGGGAGATTGGCATCATGGATGTGCAGCCGACAAATCTGCAGCAACTGTGTGATGCTATCATGACAATATGGAGCAAAATCTCTGAGGAATATTTCCAGTAGCTTGTTGAATCTCTGCATGAAGGATTAAGAGTTCTGAAGGCTAAAGGGGTCCAACCCGGTACTAGTGAGGTGTACCTAATAAAGTGGCCGGTGATTGTACATCTCCACTAAAGTATGACTCCTGCACTGAGAATCATTCATTGGCTGTGCTTCATTTGTTTGTGGTCAGTGTTTGCAAATCATTGATGTGTGCTGAATGTAAAGGTGTTACAGGAGTGATGTTCATCTTCATCTCTTTAACTCAGCACACATCAATGATTTGCAAACGCTGACCACAAACAAATGAAGCACAGCCAATGAATGTTAGTCAGTGTGAGGAGTGAGTGTGTTAGAGTAGTGTGAGTGTGAGTAACTGGTGATTTTGCAGCACACCTGATGCTCGGAGGATCTCACCATGTTTCTGGGGTTGGACAGCAGGAAGTGTTGAGCCACGTGGACAGGAAGCAGATTAAAGAGGATCCTCTTATTGTCCAGTTTGACTTTCTCCATGCCGTCTCTCTCCTCTTCTGCCTGCACAGACACACACACACACACACACACACACACACCATCAACACTGTGCAGCTTATTAGGGAACACCTGATGGCTTTGGCGTGTTGTCACAGCAGTATGGGAGCTCCCCCTGCTGGACTAAAACACTACTATCCACCGCTGACCGCCAACTCACTGAATATAACTGTTCAGTACACCTGTCTTGTTTAATGCTCCATCATATATAGTCTCTATTCACTGAGAGATGGATGACATATACACTCAATTACCTGACGTATAATTACATATATTTGTTCATGTTTGTGTTGCTGTGAGTGTGTCACCAGGTGATGTGCTGTGTGTGTGCGCGCGCGCGTGTGTGTGTGTGTGTGTGCACCTGAGTGGCCCACAGGAAGTCCAGCCGCAGTTTGAGGTCCAGCTGTCTGGAGTGAAGGGCCACAGCGGTGGAGAAGAGCAGCAGAGACAGAAGCGGCTCCAGACCCCGAATACTCAACAGAGCCCAGCTGAAACACACACACACACACACGCACACGCACGCACGCACGCACACACACTCAGATCAGCAGCTGTTTAAAAACTTAATAGACAAGTGTAGCTCCCTGAAATAAATTTTTGCAGGGTGGGACGTCTACTGTAGTATACTTTAGTATAATATACCCTACAGTTGTAGAAAACTACAGCATTGGGTCATTTGTTTATATTACAGTAGTTGTTGTGTTACCATAGCAACTGCAGAACCACCACAACAGATCAATTACTGTAGTTGTTGTGTTACCATAGCAACTGCAGAACCACCACAACAGATTACTGTACTTGTGTTACCATAGCAACTGTATAACCACTACAACAGATTACTATATTGTTGTGTTGCCATAGCAACTGCAGAATTGCCACAGCAGATCAATTGCTGTAGTTGTTGTGTTACCATAGCAACTGTAGAATCACCACAACAGATCAATTACTATATTGTTGTGTTGCCATAGCAACTGTAGAATCACCACAACAGATCAATTACTATAGTTGTTGTGTTACCATAGCAACTGCAGAACCACCACAACAGATCAATTACTGTAGTTGTTGTGTTACCATAGCAACTGCAGAACCACCACAACAGATCAATTACTGTAGTTGTTGTGTTACCATAGCAACTGCAGAACCACCACAACAGATTACTGTACTTGTGTTACCATAGCAACTGTATAACCACTACAACAGATTACTATATTGTTGTGTTGCCATAGCAACTGCAGAATTGCCACAGCAGATCAATTGCTGTAGTTGTTGTGTTACCATAGCAACTGTAGAATCACCACAACAGATCAATTACTATATTGTTGTGTTGCCATAGCAACTGTAGAATCACCACAACAGATCAATTACTATAGTTGTTGTGTTACCATAGCAACTGCAGAACCGCCACAGCAGATTAATTGCTGTAGTTGTTGTGTTACCATAGCAACTGTAGAATCACCACAACAAATCAATCGCTGTAGTTGTTGTGTTACCATAGCAACTGTAGAATCACCACAACAGATCAATTACTATAGTTGTGTTACATAGCAACTGCAGAACCGCCACAGCAGATCAATTGCTGTAGTTGTTGTGTTACCATAGCAACTGTAGAATCACCACAACAGA
>LR812520.1:152932-168220 GCA_903798195.1 Danio kyathit
AATGACCACTGACACACAGATAATCACTGACACAGAGAAACACTGACAACACACACTCCTGTACTGACCACAGACACACAGATAATCACTGACACAGAGAAACACAGACAACACACACTCCTCTAATGACCACAGACACACAGATAATCACTGACACAGAGAAACACAGACAACACACACTCCTCTACTGACCACAGACACACAGATAATCACTGACACAGAGAAACACAGACAACACACACTCCTCTACTGACCACAGACACACAGATAATCACTGACACAGAGAAACACAGACAACACACACTCCTGTACTGACCACAGACACACAGAGAATCACTGACACAGAGAATCACAGACAACACACACTCCTGTACTGACCACAGACACACAGATAATCACTGACACAGAGAAACACTCACAACACACACTCCTCTAATGACCACAGACACACAGATAATCACTGACACAGAGAAACACTGACAACACACACTCCTCTACTGACCACAGACACACAGATAATCACTGACACAGAGAAACACTGACAACACACACTCCTGTACTGACCACAGTCACACAGATAATCACTGACACAGAGAATCACTGACAACACACACTCCTGTACTGACCACAGTCACACAGATAATCACTGACACAGAGAAACACAGACAACACACACTCCTGTACTGACCACAGACACACAGATAATCACTGACACAGAGAATCACAGACAACACACACTCCTGTACTGACCACAGACACACAGATAATCACTGACACAGAGAAACACAGACAACACACACTCCTGTACTGACCACAGTCACACAGATAATCACTGACACAGAGAATCACAGACAACACACACTCCTCTACTGACCACAGACACACAGATAATCACAGACACAGAGAAACACTGACAACACACACTCCTCTACTGACCACAGACACACAGATAATCACTGACACAGAGAATCACAGACAACACACACTCCTCTACTGACCACAGACACACAGATAATCACTGACACAGAGAAACACTGACAACACACACTCCTGTACTGACCACAGACACACAGATAATCACTGACACAGAGAAACACAGACAACACACACTCCTCTAATGACCACTGACACACAGATAATCACTGACACAGAGAATCACTGACAACACACACTCCTCTACTGACCACAGACACACAGATAATCACTGACACAGAGAATCACAGACAACACACACTCCTGTACTGACCACAGACACACAGATAATCACTGACACAGAGAAACACAGACAACACACACTCCTCTAATGACCACAGACACACAGATAATCACTGACACAGAGAATCACAGACAACACACACTCCTCTACTGACCACAGACACACAGATAATCACTGACACAGAGAATCACAGACAACACACACTCCTCTACTAACCACAGACACACAGAGAATCACTGACACAGAGAAACACTCACAACACACACTCCTCTACTGACCACAGACACACAGATAATCACTGGCACGGAGAATCACAGACAACACACACTCCTTTACTAACCACAGTCACACAGATAATCACTGACACAGAGAATCACAGACAACACACACTCCTGTACTGACCACAGACACACAGATAATCACTGACACAGAGAATCACAGACAACACACACTCCTCTAATGACCACAGACACACAGATAATCACTGACACAGAGAATCACAGACAACACACACTCCTCTACTGACCACAGACACACAGATAATCACTGACACAGAGAAACACAGACAACACACACTCCTGTACTGACCACAGACACACAGATAATCACTGACACAGAGAAACACAGACAACACACACTCCTCTACTGACCACAGACACACAGATAATCACAGACACAGAGAAACACAGACAACACACACTCCTCTAATGACCACTGACACACAGATAATCACTGACACAGAGAATCACAGACAACACACACTCCTCTAATGACCACAGACACACAGATAATCACTGACACAGAGAAACACAGACAACACACACTCCTGTACTGACCACAGACACACAGATAATCACTGACACAGAGAATCACAGACAACACACACTCCTCTAATGACCACAGTCACACAGATAATCACTGACACAGAGAAACACTGACAACACACACTCCTGTACTGACCACAGACACACAGATAATCACTGACACAGAGAAACACTGACAACACACACTCCTGTACTGACCACAGTCACACAGATAATCACTGACACAGAGAATCACAGACAACACACACTCCTCTACTGACCACAGACACACAGATAATCACTGACACAGAGAAATACAGACAACACACACTCCTGTACTGACCACAGACACACAGATAATCACTGACACAGAGAAACACAGACAACACACACTCCTCTACTGACCACAGACACACAGATAATCACTGACACAGAGAAACACAGACAACACACACTCCTCTAATGACCACAGACACACAGATAATCACTGACACAGAGAAACACAGACAACACACACTCCTGTACTGACCACAGACACACAGATAATCACTGACACAGAGAAACACAGACAACACACACTCCTGTACTGACCACAAGAAATCACAGATAATCACTGACACAGAGAAACACTGACAACACACACTCCTGTACTGACCACAGACACACAGATAATCACTGACACAGAGAATCACAGACAACACACACTCCTGTACTGACCACAGACACACAGATAATCACTGACACAGAGAATCACAGACAACACACACTCCTGTACTGACCACAGACACACAGATAATCACTGACACAGAGAAACACAGACAACACACACTCCTCTACTGACCACAGACACACAGATAATCACTGACACAGAGAAACACAGACAACACACACTCCTCTAATGACCACAGACACACAGATAATCACTGACACAGAGAAACACTGACAACACACACTCCTGTACTGACCACAGACACACAGATAATCACTGACACAGAGAATCACAGACAACACACACTCCTGTACTGACCACAGACACACAGATAATCACTGACACAGAGAATCACAGACAACACACACTCCTGTACTGACCACAAGAAATCACAGATAATCACTGACACAGAGAAACACTGACAACACACACTCCTCTACTGACCACAGACACACAGATAATCACTGACACAGAGAATCACAGACAACACACACTCCTGTACTGACCACAGACACACAGATAATCACTGACACAGAGAAACACAGACAACACACACTCCTCTACTGACCACAGACACACAGATAATCACTGACACAGAGAATCACAGACAACACACACTCCTCTACTAACCACAGACACACAGAGAATCACTGACACAGAGAATCACAGACAACACACACTCCTGTACTGACCACAAGAAATCACAGATAATCACTGACACAGAGAAACACTGACAACACACACTCCTGTACTGACCACAGACACACAGATAATCACTGACACAGAGAATCACAGACAACACACACTCCTCTACTGACCACAGACACACAGATAATCACTGACACAGAGAAACACAGACAACACACACTCCTCTACTGACCACAGACACACAGATAATCACTGACACAGAGAATCACAGACAACACACACTCCTGTACTGACCACAGACACACAGATAATCACTGACACAGAGAATCACTGACAACACACACTCCTCTAATGACCACAGACACACAGATAATCACTGACACAGAGAATCACAGACAACACACACTCCTCTAATGACCACAGACACACAGATAATCACTGACACAGAGAAACACAGACAACACACACTCCTCTACTGACCACAGACACACATATAATCACTGACACAGAGAAACACAGACAACACACACTTCTGTACTGACCACAGACACACAGATAATCACTGACACAGAGAAACACAGACAACACACACTCCTGTACTGACCACAGACACACAGAGAATCACTGACACAGAGAATCACAGACAACACACACTCCTCTACTGACCACAGACACACTGATAATCACTGACACAGAGAAACACAGACAACACACACTCCTGTACTGACCACAGACACACAGATAATCACTGACACAGAGAAACACTGACAACACACACTCCTCTACTGACCACAGACACACAGATAATCACTGACACAGAGAATCACAGACAACACACACTCCTGTACTGACCACAGACACACAGATAATCACTGACACAGAGAAACACTGACAACACACACTCCTGTACTGACCACAGACACACAGATAATCACTGACACAGAGAATCACAGACAACACACACTCCTCTACTGACCACAGACACACAGATAATCACTGACACAGAGAATCACAGACAACACACACTCCTGTACTGACCACAGACACACAGATAATCACTGACACAGAGAAAACACTGACAACACACACTCCTGTACTGACCACAGACACACAGATAATCACTGACACAGAGAATCACAGACAACACAGACTCCTGTACTGACCACAGACACACAGATAATCACTGACACAGAGAAACACTGACAACACACACTCCTCTACTGACCACAGACACACAGATAATCACTGACACAGAGAAACACTGACAACACACACTCCTCTACTGACCACAGACACACAGATAATCACTGACACAGAGAAATACAGACAACACACACTCCTGTACTGACCACAGACACACAGATAATCACTGACACAGAGAATCACAGACAACACAGACTCCTCTAATGACCACAGACACACAGATAATCACTGACACAGAGAAACACTGACAACACACACTCCTCTAATGACCACTGACACACAGATAATCACTGACACAGAGAATAACAGACAACACACACTCCTGTACTGACCACAGACACACAGATAATCACTGACACAGAGAAACACAGACAACACACACTCCTGTACTGACCACAGACACACTGATAATCACTGACACAGAGAATCACAGACAACACACACTCCTCTACTGACCACAGACACACAGATAATCACTGACAAAGAGAAACACAGACAACACACACTCCTGTACTGACCACAGACACACTGATAATCACTGACACAGAGAATCACAGACAACACACACTCCTCTACTGACCACAGACACACAGATAATCACTGACACAGAGAAACACAGACAACACACACTCCTGTACTGACCACAGACACACAGATAATCACTGACACAGAGAAACACTGACAACACACACTCCTCTACTGACCACAGACACACAGATAATCACTGACACAGAGAATCACAGACAACACACACTCCTGTACTGACCACAGACACACAGATAATCACTGACACAGAGAAACACTGACAACACACACTCCTGTACTGACCACAGACACACAGATAATCACTGACACAGAGAATCACAGACAACACAGACTCCTGTACTGACCACAGACACACAGATAATCACTGACACAGAGAAACACTGACAACACACACTCCTCTACTGACCACAGACACACAGATAATCACTGACACAGAGAAACACTGACAACACACACTCCTCTACTGACCACAGACACACAGATAATCACTGACACAGAGAAATACAGACAACACACACTCCTGTACTGACCACAGACACACAGATAATCACTGACACAGAGAATCACAGACAACACAGACTCCTCTAATGACCACAGACACACAGATAATCACTGACACAGAGAAACACTGACAACACACACTCCTCTAATGACCACTGACACACAGATAATCACTGACACAGAGAATAACAGACAACACACACTCCTGTACTGACCACAGACACACAGATAATCACTGACACAGAGAAACACAGACAACACACACTCCTGTACTGACCACAGACACACTGATAATCACTGACACAGAGAATCACAGACAACACACACTCCTCTACTGACCACAGACACACAGATAATCACTGACACAGAGAAACACAGACAACACACACTCCTGTACTGACCACAGACACACTGATAATCACTGACACAGAGAATCACAGACAACACACACTCCTCTACTGACCACAGACACACAGATAATCACTGACACAGAGAATCACAGACAACACACACTCCTCTACTGACCACAGACACACAGATAATCACTGACACAGAGAATCACAGACAACACACACTCCTGTACTGACCACAGACACACAGATAATCACTGACACAGAGAAACACAGACAACACACACTCCTGTACTGACCACAGACACACAGATAATCACTGACACAGAGAATCACAGACAACACACACTCCTGTACTGACCACAGACACACAGATAATCACTGACACAGAGAATCACAGACAACACACACTCCTCTAATGACCACAGACACACAGATAATCACAGACACAGAGAAACACAGACAACACACACTCCTCTAATGACCACTGACACACAGATAATCACTGACACAGAGAAACACTGACAACACACACTCCTGTACTGACCACAGACACACAGATAATCACTGACACAGAGAAACACAGACAACACACACTCCTCTAATGACCACTGACACACAGATAATCACTGACACAGAGAAACACAGACAACACACACTCCTCTACTGACCACAGACACACAGATAATCACTGACACAGAGAAACACAGACAACACACACTCCTCTACTGACCACAGACACACAGATAATCACTGACACAGAGAAACACAGACAACACACACTCCTGTACTGACCACAGACACACAGAGAATCACTGACACAGAGAATCACAGACAACACACACTCCTGTACTGACCACAGACACACAGATAATCACTGACACAGAGAAACACTCACAACACACACTCCTCTAATGACCACAGACACACAGATAATCACTGACACAGAGAAACACTGACAACACACACTCCTCTACTGACCACAGACACACAGATAATCACTGACACAGAGAAACACTGACAACACACACTCCTGTACTGACCACAGTCACACAGATAATCACTGACACAGAGAATCACTGACAACACACACTCCTGTACTGACCACAGTCACACAGATAATCACTGACACAGAGAAACACAGACAACACACACTCCTGTACTGACCACAGACACACAGATAATCACTGACACAGAGAATCACAGACAACACACACTCCTGTACTGACCACAGACACACAGATAATCACTGACACAGAGAAACACAGACAACACACACTCCTGTACTGACCACAGTCACACAGATAATCACTGACACAGAGAATCACAGACAACACACACTCCTCTACTGACCACAGACACACAGATAATCACAGACACAGAGAAACACAGACAACACACACTCCTCTACTGACCACAGACACACAGATAATCACTGACACAGAGAATCACAGACAACACACACTCCTCTACTGACCACAGACACACAGATAATCACTGACACAGAGAAACACTGACAACACACACTCCTGTACTGACCACAGACACACAGATAATCACTGACACAGAGAAACACAGACAACACACACTCCTCTAATGACCACTGACACACAGATAATCACTGACACAGAGAATCACTGACAACACACACTCCTCTACTGACCACAGACACACAGATAATCACTGACACAGAGAATCACAGACAACACACACTCCTGTACTGACCACAGACACACAGATAATCACTGACACAGAGAAACACAGACAACACACACTCCTCTAATGACCACAGACACACAGATAATCACTGACACAGAGAATCACAGACAACACACACTCCTCTACTGACCACAGACACACAGATAATCACTGACACAGAGAATCACAGACAACACACACTCCTCTACTAACCACAGACACACAGAGAATCACTGACACAGAGAAACACTCACAACACACACTCCTCTACTGACCACAGACACACAGATAATCACTGGCACGGAGAATCACAGACAACACACCACTCCTTTACTAACCACAGTCACACAGATAATCACTGACACAGAGAATCACAGACAACACACACTCCTGTACTGACCACAGACACACAGATAATCACTGACACAGAGAATCACAGACAACACACACTCCTCTAATGACCACAGACACACAGATAATCACTGACACAGAGAATCACAGACAACACACACTCCTCTACTGACCACAGACACACAGATAATCACTGACACAGAGAAACACAGACAACACACACTCCTGTACTGACCACAGACACACAGATAATCACTGACACAGAGAAACACAGACAACACACACTCCTCTACTGACCACAGACACACAGATAATCACAGACACAGAGAAACACAGACAACACACACTCCTCTAATGACCACTGACACACAGATAATCACTGACACAGAGAATCACAGACAACACACACTCCTCTAATGACCACAGACACACAGATAATCACTGACACAGAGAAACACAGACAACACACACTCCTGTACTGACCACAGACACACAGATAATCACTGACACAGAGAATCACAGACAACACACACTCCTCTAATGACCACAGTCACACAGATAATCACTGACACAGAGAAACACTGACAACACACACTCCTGTACTGACCACAGACACACAGATAATCACTGACACAGAGAAACACTGACAACACACACTCCTCTACTGACCACAGTCACACAGATAATCACTGACACAGAGAATCACAGACAACACACACTCCTCTACTGACCACAGACACACAGATAATCACTGACACAGAGAAATACAGACAACACACACTCCTGTACTGACCACAGACACACAGATAATCACTGACACAGAGAAACACAGACAACACACACTCCTCTACTGACCACAGACACACAGATAATCACTGACACAGAGAAACACAGACAACACACACTCCTCTAATGACCACAGACACACAGATAATCACTGACACAGAGAAACACAGACAACACACACTCCTGTACTGACCACAGACACACAGATAATCACTGACACAGAGAAACACAGACAACACACACTCCTGTACTGACCACAAGAAATCACAGATAATCACTGACACAGAGAAACACAGACAACACACACTCCTCTACTGACCACAGACACACAGATAATCACTGACACAGAGAAACACAGACAACACACACTCCTGTACTGACCACAGACACACAGATAATCACTGACACAGAGAATCACTGACAACACACACTCCTCTAATGACCACAGACACACAGATAATCACTGACACAGAGAATCACAGACAACACACACTCCTCTACTGACCACAGACACACAGATAATCACTGACACAGAGAATCACAGACAACACACACTCCTGTACTGACCACAGACACACAGATAATCACTGACACAGAGAAACACTGACAACACACACTCCTCTACTGACCACAGACACACAGATAATCACTGACACAGAGAATCACAGACAACACACACTCCTGTACTGACCACAGACACACAGATAATCACTGACACAGAGAAACACTGACAACACACACTCCTCTACTGACCACAGACACACAGATAATCACTGACACAGAGAATCACAGACAACACACACTCCTGTACTGACCACAGACACACAGATAATCACTGACACAGAGAAACACTGACAACACACACTCCTCTACTGACCACAGACACACAGATAATCACTGACACAGAGAAACACAGACAACACACACTCCTGTACTGACCACAGACACACAGATAATCACTGACACAGAGAAACACTGACAACACACACTCCTCTACTGACCACAGACACACAGATAATCACTGACACAGAGAAACACTGACAACACACACTCCTGTACTGACCACAGTCACACAGATAATCACTAACACAGAGAAACACAGACAACACACACTCCTCTACTGACCACAGACACACAGATAATCACTGACACAGAGAAACACAGACAACACACACTCCTCTAATGACCACAGACACACAGATAATCACTGACACAGAGAAACACTGACAACACACACTCCTGTACTGACCACAGACACACAGATAATCACTGACACAGAGAAACACTGACAACACACACTCCTCTACTGACCACAAGAAATCACAGATAGCACATTCTCCTCTAATGACCACCGAATCACAGACATTAAACCTTTCTCTGACAACCACAAACACACAAATGATCACTGACAAAGAGAATCACAGACAGTCACTGACACAGAAGATGATCACTGACACAGAGAATAACAGACAGCACCCCCTTTTCTACTGACAACAGAATCACAGATGATCACTGACACAGAGAGTCACAGATGGCCACTGACACATAATCACAGACAAGTCACCGACACAGAGAATCACAGACATCAAACCCTCCTCTGACAACCACAGACACGCAGATGATCACTGACAAAGAGAATCACAGACTGTCACTGACACAGAGAATCACAGACCAAAAACCCTCCTCTAGGGAGCACAGAATCACAGACGGTCACTGACACAGGGAATCACAGACAGCTGAAGTCATACCTTGTCCCCATCCTCACAGTTCATGACGTTAGAGAAGGGAATCTCAGCCTTGAACATCTTGCGGCAGTGCATGAGCTGCACCAGTAGGTAACACACCGTCTTAAACTTCATCTTTTTGGCAGGTTTGATGTCTGACAGGATCAGACCAGGAAAAATCTGCACCACACACAGACAGAGTGAGCAGATCACATCAGTAAGTCGACGCAGTAAGTTGATCAACATCACATTCACTATCAAAGCTGGCTGTAAAGCACTGCTGTGAACTCATGCTGTGTTCTGAATTCACACTAGATCACTTCCCTGCGAGACCTTACTGCAACAGTAACACATTAAACCCAGTGTACTTACATCAGAACATTGAACTGACTCACTGACGTGTTCCACTTATACACTTTTAACACTTTTAGTGCTGTTTAAGTGGATTAAGGGACTGCTTTAGTGGTACAAGCAGGGTTGGGTGTGGTGAGGTGGAGGTTTGGTGTTATGGGCAGATGTAAGGGCTGGTTAAGGTATAGATCGACAATGTAATTACTGAAGGAATTAATTACAGTTGCGCTTCGATTTCAGATCATTTTTAAATGCTACTACCTGCTTAAGACTGCTCAGAGAACATGCAAATAACTCAAGAAGATAAAACCCACTGAAGGTGCACAACAGGTCATGAGCTCCTCTATTTAAACTAACATTTCCCACATATTTGTAAAATAGCTAAATCTGATGCTCTTTCATGCTCGTGTTACAAAGAAGAAAAGATTTTAAAATAAAATTCACAAAACGAGACATTTGAATATTCAGAGAGGGTTTGGAAATAGAGCATTCAGAAGCTAACGTGACCTTTAGTGTAGTGTAGAACTTAAGGCTGTTAAGCAGGTGGACAGTGTCTTTAGTAAATGAACACACACACACACACACACACACACACACACACACACACCTTCCTGCGGTGAGATGGCACTATGAAGAAGGTCTCGATGTCGTGTTTGAGCAGAAACGCGTGTCTCTCTCTGCCGTTTCCAGGCTCCACCTCATAATCTCCATTCAGACACTCCAGAGTGGAGCGTGTGATGTGCACCTTCCTGGAAACCATCAGAGAGGCCACACGTCACTAACTGCTGCACAACAGCTCTGATTCCCCTCACAAAGGCACCAGAAGGCCCTCAGAAGTGCACCAGTGTGCTTACGTGTGTATTAGTATGTATGAGTGTGCATGTGTGTGAGTGTGTATGAGCATGCATGAGTGTGTGTAAGCATGCATGAATGTGTATGAGTGTGTATGAGCGTACATAAGCATACATCAGTGTGAATGAGTGTGTATGAGCGTGCGTGACAGCTGCTCACCCAGGCAGACCTCCAGCCTCCATCATGTTGGCCAGCGTCACGTCATTGGACCAGACGTCATACTGCCACTTCCTGAGACCCAACACACCACAGAGAACCCGACCCGTGTGCAAACCCACACGCATGTTCAGGTCCACCTCTGTCGCCTCGGCGACCGACCTGCACAACACACAGTATAATACAGTAAAAAGTACAGTAATAAGTGTAGCACATCAGCACACATGAACACTACTTTATTAATGATTATTACTGACATATTTCAGTGTTACTGAATCATACTGAAGTGGTGTATTATACTCTACACATTACAGTATTTACAACTCTTTATTCAATACTCCAGCATACTAAAGAATTAACTATAGTGAACTGATCAACTGTGATAAATACGGTAGTATACTTTAGTTTTTACTGCAGTAAACTGTGGTGTAGTGTAGTATAATATACACTATAGTGTTTATCATATAATACATGTAGGAAACTACACTATTGGCTGATTTGTTTATATTACTATAGTCATTCTGTTTCCATAGCAACTGTAGAATCAGCACAACAGATCAGTTACTATATTTGTTGTGTTACCATAGCAACTGTAGAATCACCACAGCAGATCAATTACTATAGTTGCCATATTACCGTAGCAACTGTAGAATCACCACAACAGATCAATTACTATAATTGTCGTGTTACCATAGCAACTGTAGAATCAGCACAACAGATCAGTTACTATAGTTGTTGTGTTGCCATAGCGACTGTAAAATCACCACAGCAGATGAACTGGAGTATTCACTATAGTATTCACTATACTTGTGTCTGGATTGGTGGTGTTTTCTGTTGGTGTTTTCTGCATGCAAACTGAGGAGTGAGCACTAAAGATCATCACTGCAGTCTTGTGTACACTTGACTGAGACTCACGTGATGGTGTCGATCATGTCCAGACCCATCTCCACACAGCAGTGAGCGTGGTCAGTCTTGGGTTGTGTCAGGCCCGACACACAGTAATAGCAGTCGCCCAGAATCTTGATGCGCCGGCAGTGATTCTCCTACAGAACAAGCAGAAGAAAAGCATAACTGCTGCAGCTCCATCAGCCATGATGCACATCATTATTACATCAGCAATGACAGGATTATCCTGTAATAATGAGTCAGACAAAAACACACAAACACACAAACACACAAACACAAACACACAAACACACAAACACACAAACACAAACACACAAACACAAAAGAAACAGTAGAACTTGCTGCTTAACTGCAGCTTTTTCTGCTGATTTCCAGAAGTGTGTATGTGTGTGTATGTGTGTGTGCTTGTGTATATGTGTGTGCAAATTTGTGTGTATGTGTTTGTATATATGTGTGTATGTGTGTGTGTGATATGGTAACAGCAGCAAGATGAAAGTATATGATGGGCATCATCACAAACGCTGCATATATTTGCATGATCTTTCCACAAGAGCTCTTCAGGAGCGCAGATTATTAGATCTCTCTCACACACACACACACACACACACACACTCATCAGTGTCAGCCTCTTCATTTCAGTCTAAATGAGGACAAATCCAGCATTAAGTCATCTGAGACATCTCCAAATATAATGTAATTTAATATCATATAAGGGGCGACATGGAGTCTCAGTGGTTAGCACAGTAAGAAGGTCTCAGGTTTGAGTCTCGGCTGGGTCAGTGTGTGTTTCTGTGTGGAGTTTGCATGTTCTCCCTGTGTTGGTGTGGGTTTCCTCCGGGTGCTCCGGTTTCCCCCCACAGTCCAAACACATGCGCTATAGGGGAATTGATCAACTAAACTGGCCATAGTGTATGAGTGTGTGTGTGAATGAGTGTGTATGGATGTTTCCCAGTACTGGGTTGCAGCTGGAAGGGCATCCGCTGTGTAAAACATATGCTGGAATAGTTGGTGGTTCATTTTCACATGTTAATCATTCCTACAACACTGAAAATCCTGTGATTATTTACAATCCTTTTCTTCATTAAGTCTGTACAGTTAACTTCATTTGTTAACATCAGTTCATTTAACTAAAGTCACTGCAATGACAGCTCCTAAAGCATTTATTACACTTAGATGATGTTACTTTCTTAGTTAAAGCCATTCATTCATTAATTTTCCTTCAGCTTAGTCCCTTTATTCATCAGGGGTCACCACAGCAGAATGAACCGCCAACTATTGTGTGTGTGTGTGCATGAGTGCATATGTGTGCTGGCGTGTGTTTGTGTGTGTTTACACCTTTAAAATACACTTAAAGATGCACTATAAAGTGTATTGAGGTAAATAATGTTGATATTTGAAAGCACCAACACAAAAATAGAATCCAACAAGACCACGCCCCCTTTCTATAGCTCTGCTGTAGCTAGTAGACACGCCTCTCACTGCTGATTGGCTGCAGGCATCTTTCTGTTTCAGTTTAGAATGGAATATTGAACTATTAAATAGGGGGCGGGGTTTATTTCTGAGCTCTGCCTATCATCATTTACTCGCAGCCAACTAACTGTTTAAGGGGTGTGGCTAAGCATATTTTGACCAATCAGAGTGATCAGAGAAGGGCTGCTGTTCCAGAGCAGAAGCAGATGAGCAGGTTTAGATGAAAGATGAACAAAAGCAACTGTTTTATCAGTGGATTCCCTTACTCAGATTATCTGTTCACTTTAAAACTAACGATACGCACTAGCACATGATATACAGTATAGTCTGATTTAATGCAAATGGACACTGAACTGTTGTACAATCAGTAATATGATTAATATGAAAGCAACAATAACACGACAAAAAGACACCAATGTTCAAAACCTGAAACAATATGCATATTCAGAAGGAACAATGATTCCTCCATGAATATTCATGAGCATAATTACAGCTCTTTCACAGTTGGCAGAAATCTACAGCAGCATTAATGGAGAACTGATCAGAATATGAATATGATTGACAGTTCAGATGCGCTGCGAGCTTCATCAGAGGAACAGGTGTCGTTACAAACACTACACACACACACACACACACACACACACACACACAATTAAAAATAATGCTCTACACTGTTGAAAATCATAAGAACATTAACCTTGTATGTCTAGTTTACTCTCAGTCTCTGAGCACACATGAAACAAGCTCACAGTAATCCTTACGTTAATTACCATAATCATGAACGTACCACTGATCCCAGGTCAGCTACAGTCACACCTACTCTCCCACAATGCACCTCAATCCATATAAACTGTTAATTGGATCAGAGTGGAGTGGTTGTGCCCAGTGCAGGGTGCGCTGCACTCCTCAATCCTCTTACAGCTATTATGACTGACATCTTTCCCAACACTTCACAGGAGAATCACTAAACATGCAGGAGCTTTTCAAATAATCACCAGACTTGACATATCTGGGAGTT
>LR812520.1:168320-240820 GCA_903798195.1 Danio kyathit
TTGGCCACCAGCTGACACACACACACACACACACACACACACACACACACACACACACACACACACACGAGAGAGAGAGAGAGACATCATCACTCAACACATGAACCACAGTCATCAGTTATTAGAGTGTCGATACTGTACGTCTGATAATGTACGACTGATACTGTACATCTGATACTGTACGTCTGATACTGTACGTCTGATAATGTACGTCTGATAATGTACGTCTGATACTGTATGTCTGATAATGTACGTCTGATACTGTACGTCTGATACTGTACGTCTGATAATGTACGTCTGATACTGTACGTCTGATACTGTACATCTGATAATGTACGTCTGATACTGTACGTCTGATACTGTACGTCTGATACTGTACGTCTGATAATGTACGTCTGATACTGTACGTCTGATACTGTACGTCTGATAGTGTACGTCTTATAATGTTCATCTGTTACTGTACGTCTGATACAGCAGGTCTGGTACTGCACATCTGACATGCTCCTTGTATAACAGCAGTGCTTGTATATTCAGTGTGTGTTTTCTCCAGTGTGTGTGTGTGTGTGTGTGTGTGTGTGTGTGTGTGTGTTCAGAGCAGTTTTTGAGCAGGTCACAGAGTTCAGGGATGTGAGTCTATCTGTGTTTATTGGATTAGATTGGTCAGAGGACACGAGCGCACAGCCTTTATTTAGCCTGCGCTACTGCATTCACAGGAGAAAAGCAGACATGAACACACAGACACACACACACACACACACACACATACACACACACACACACACACAAACATCAAAACTAAACATCACGACTGATCCTCCACCTCCAGTTTCTTTCTTATAATAAACACAAAGGAAGATAAAGACTTGGAGCGCCTCAAGTGTGAGTGACTGAATGTTCATTTTTGGGTGAACTCTCCCTTTACGAAATAACACACTCTCTGAAATAAAGGAACAAAAGGCACATTTATAACCTGAAGAGCTAATGTTGGAATCCTAAAGCTACAAAAACAGTCTCTAAACACTCATAAAGACACACTACTGTACTGTTTACAGACGAATAGAGAACTTTACAGTACCACAGACCCTTGAGGTACAGAAATGCTCCTCTTGAACATGTCTGAGAGTGCAGTGTCACAGAAACAGGCTGAAGCTGTAGGTGCTGGATCTCCAGACGTCTCCAGAAGGAGCACAGAGACAGATCTGAAGTAGGACAGATCTGAACAGAGACCAGACACACTTCTCGGAGTTATTTTAGCCCTGCAGGGAGATGTGCAGCTCCTCAGATGATCCCTCACGAGTGCTCAATCATTCTGTCTACAGGGGGTGAAGTTTATTAATAAGCACGTGTGATGCTGGACCACAGAACCACTCGTAGGGGTCAGCTGACTGAGAAGGAGAACTATAATCATGTGAAGGTTTCTGTTCGTGCATGGTTTGTTATTATTGGTCAATATTTGGCTGAAACAATAACTGGAACCAGGGCAGCATGGTGGTGCAGTGGGTAGCACTGTCACCTTACAGCAAGAAGGTCGCTGGTTCGAGCCTCGGCTGGGTCAGTGTGTGTTTCTGTGTGGAGTTTGCATGTTCTCCCCGTGTTGGTGTGGGTTTCCTCCAGGCGCTCCGGTTTCCCCCACAGTCCAAACACATGCGCTATAGGGTAATTGAGTGTGTTTGAGTGTGAGTATGGGTGTTTCCCAGTACTGGGTTGCAGCTGGAAGGGCATACGCTGTGTAAAACATTTGCTGGAATAGTTGGCGGTTCATTCCGCTGTGGTGACCTCTGATGAATAAAGGGACTAAGTTAAAGGAAAATAAATGAATGAATGAATGACTGGTATCCAAGGGTGTAAATCAATCTGAATATTGTCAAAATTGTCACTAAAGATATGCAAATGAAGGTTTGTCCTGCATATTGCTCATCCAAATCAGGTTTAGTTTTGTTCACAGTAGGAGATGTACACGCTGTCTTCATGAACATGACCTGTGCTGATATGCTACAGATTGTTTTGATCATTCTGACAATATAACGTTGTGTTTCTCTATGAGTCTCCCCCTTTTGTGCTCTCAGCTGTGCGATATTATCCTATAATGAAGCCCATCGTCAGTGTTCCTTACACAGGTGAGTGGGCTAGACAAACCACCAGTAGAAAACACACTCAACCCTATTGCTGGAGATCTGCCAACCCTGACCACACACACACAGTTCCTCGGTATGATCCGCTCTTCTCATGTGTGTTACCTGTTGAATCACTGAACGCCTCCTCAGCTCTAAGTCTGCGTTGCGTCTGCTAAATGTAAATGTAAGTGTGTGTGTGTGTCTGTTTTTGTGTATATGTCTGTGTCCGTCTCAAAGTGCGCATGTGTCTGTGTGTCACTTTCTGTCTGTTTGTGTTGGCCTGTGTGAGTCAGTGTGTGTATGTGTGCGTGTTGCCGCTGTCCTGTGCTGAAGTGCCTTTATTGAAGTTCACTCAGTCACACACACACACACACACACACACACACACACACACACACACACACACACACACAGAGAGACATTCATTCACACAGAAACACCAACTGGTCCAGCTGGGACTTGAACCAGCGACCTTCTTGCTGTGAGGCCACAGTGCAACACCACTGAGCCAACGTGTTGCCCACGCTGAGACATATATTTTTTTTTTTGTGTGTGTGTGGTGATGCAGTAGGTAGTGCTGTCGCCTCACAGCAAGAAGGTCTCTGGTTTGAGTCTCGGCTGGGTCAGTTGGTGTTTCTGTGTGGAGTTTGCATGTTCTCCCCGTGTTGGTGTGGGTTTCCTCCGGGTGCTCCGGTTTCCCCCACAGTCCAAACACATGCAGTACAAGTGAATTGGGTAGGCTAAATTGTCTGTAGTGTATGAGTGTGAATGAGTGTGTATGGATGTTTCCCAGAGATGGGTTGCGGCTGGAAGGGCATCCGCTGCGTAACACACATGCTGGATAAGTTGGCGGTTCATTCCGCTGTGGCGACCTCTGATTAATAAAGGGACTAAGCCGAAAATAAAATGAATGAATGAATTTGTGTGTGTGTGGCCGCTGTCCAGTGCTGAAGTACTGTTCACACACTCACTCTCTCACACACAGACACACACACACACACACACACACACACACACTCACTCATACACACACACACACACACACACTCACCGATCTCCAGAGTCGCTGTGTGTTGTCCGGGAGTGCGCTGGCGGCGATGAGCGTGTGCGTGAGCGGCAGCACCAGCCCGAACAGCAGCGCGAGTCCGGTGCGCACCGGCAGCAGGCAGTACGCCACGAAGGTGAGCAGCAGCAGCGGCCACACGCCCTGCTCCGGGCCCGCGGCGCGCGACACCTGCGGGAGCGGGCAGCACGGCACCGCGAAGGTGAAGCCGAACAGCAGGCTCAGGTGCGCGATCTGCTGCAGCTGCGTCACCTGCAGGTACTGCACGTTAGTGACGATGAAGAGCGAGATGAAGAGCACGGAGTGCACCGGGTGCGAGCCCTGCGCCACGGAGAGCCCGGTCCCGGACAGCAGCAGCTCCAGCAGGCTCAGGCTGCAGGACAGCAGGATCAGCACCGACAGCGCCTTCAGCGTGGCCGTCTGCTCCAGTTTCAGCCGGTACCGGCGGAACAGAGCCTCCAGCTCCGCGCAGTCGAACTCGTCCTCGCAGGCGATCGCCCCGGGCGGGCAGTGGCTCCGGCGGCGCCGCGTCTTGACCTTCTGGAACGGCGTTTCGTCCATGGCGGACGGGCCATTCACGCGTCGGGCCGCCGCGCGGTGCACAGGTGGCGGGGCGGCGGGGCGGGACGGCTGGGCGCGGGGGGCATCACCGGGGCTCTGGAGCGGACACACACGGAGAGCGACTGTGCTGGAGCGCGCGCGGCTCAGACTGGATCACGCATGCGCTGTGCAGCTTCGCTAATTCTGCTGATTGACACAAGCGGAGGATCTGCCGTCTCTCACTGACAAACACACACACACACACACACACACACACACACACACACACACACACACACACACACACACACACACACACACACACCAGTGATGATCTGTGTGTTAAAGAGACAGCTCAGGACAAACTCCACAGTCTCTCTTCATTTACTCACTCTTGTTTCCAAACCTTTATGAGTTTATTAATTCTGCTGAACACAATAGAAGATATTCTGAAGAATGCTGGAAACCTGTAACCATTGGCTTCTATTGGTTTGTCCTATTGTGTAAGTCAATGGTTACAGGTTTCCAGCATTCATTTCCTCCAGGAGGGTCAACAAATCTTCTGTTGTGTTTAATAGAGTAAATAAACCACTTGAGGGAGAGTAAATGACGAGTAAATGATCAGTTTTGGGTGAACTGTTCCTTAAATGTGTAGTAAAGCCATCATCATCATCATCATCATCATCAGAACATTGAGTTTTAAGTACAATAAACACAGCAAAACAAAAAAGCAAAACTAGCGCTGGTATGCAAGTTGGACACCCAGTGGTTGAACTAGGTATTGCACTCCTGGATCAAAACAAACGCAGACTGCAAGAGTGAGGATTTAGGAGCGAGTCTGACGATGGAGCCTAAAGGCTGATTTAAATAAAAGCAGCGGCATGTGACAGAAGGAATATTCTCCATATTAAAAGGAGATTTTGTCCTAATCAACACCTGAAATGTATATATTAGAAGCGGCTTCTGTTTCTCACAGCTGAGCAATGATCAGCTCAGCTACAGCTCATGTGCTTTATTCAGTGTTAAACACTAATAATGTGAGTCTGAATGCTGTTTTACGTCACATTTATCACCATATACTGAAAGCAGCAGCAGATAGTTCAGCTCAGATCTGGAGAATACAATAAAGCGTCTGAAACTGAACTCTAGAGCTGAGACTCAGAGCAAACCAACACATATCAGTGATTCAGCATCTACATTTAATCATGTTCAAGAGCTTTAATGTGTGTTCATTAGATTATAAACCTCACCAGTGTGCTGGAGTGCAGTGAGTGCACTATTCTGCTCTTCTGAATGGCTGTGTTTACATTTCTGTCGTGTTTCGTCTGCTGTAAACAGCCACACTGCTCATCACTGTGTATCTCATCATGTAGTGTGTTGTGAGGACACGGGGTTACAGTGTGACCTGCTCACCTAATGTTTACACTCCTAATATTAATATTATTCCTTAATTAATAACCTCATGTGGAACTCTGAATCTGCGTCTCATTTCAGAGTCTGCTACTGTCCACCAGAGGGCGCAATTCAGTAACAGACACATGCTTTATGAGTCGTCCTGACTGACTAAATCAAATACGCTGTTTTCCACCATCTGGCAACCCGAGTGCTGTAATATAATTGGCTAAACTGACATTGGGCGGGTTAAATAACCAAAACACAGACAGCCTCCGGCACGTAACACACATGTTCACAACAGAATATCTGACTGCAGCAGTGTGTTTCAGATAAACAAGAGCGTTCACTGAGCATGTTTCTGAATATCTGCACACAGGTGATGCTGTTTATATGATGCAGAAGAGTCAAACACTGACAAACAGCAGCTTTAACAAATGTTGTGTGTGTGTGTGTGTGTGTGTGTGTGTGTGTGTGTGTGTGTGTGTGTGTGTGTGTGTGTGTGTGTGTGTGTGTGTGTGTGTGAATAAATCCTCCGCTGTATAAACACTGCTGTGATGTTTCTGGCAGCTCTGAGACTGAACGGAGTATTTTTAGCATCTCTGAGGAGGAAAAGAGGAAACTGCGGAGGTGAATCTGTAGGAGAGAGGAGACAGGTGACACACACACACACACACACACAAACACGCATACACACAACCACACACACATGCACACACACTCTCTCTCTTTCTGTCTTATTATTTGCTTCAGCTCTCGTGTTTTGCTTTGACAGTGCGTGCACACACACACACACACACACACACACACACACACACACACACACACACACACACACACACTCACAACCACACACACATGCATACACACTCTCTCTCTTTCTCTGTCTTATTATTTGCTTCAGCTCTCGTGTTTTGCTTTGACAGTGCGTGCACACACACACACACACACACACACACACACACACACACACACACACACACACACACACACACACACACACACACACACACACACACACACATCTCAAAACTCCAGGAGGGACTGATCAATACAGCCAATATATCTGAACAACGCCATGAAAGCCCATCAGCTGCAGCTCACGCTCATCATAGACCAGCATAAATCTGCCTTCAGTTCAGTGTGTGTTTCTGACGCTTTATGTGACTGTGACGTTGCACACACACACACACACACACACACACACACACACACACACACGCTGAAGGAGAAGAGCTTAAACTGATAAAAATAACCTGAGCTTTACTGCGGCGGTCACTGACTCCTGCTGTTTCCCCTGAAGAGGATTAGAGATTCCCTCGACTGCTTCAGTCTGATCTGATGACAACACACACACACACACACACACACACACACACACACACATAAATAAATATGGGGTCTTGAACACAACTCTAACATGTTTGCCTTTACACACCAACACAATCAGCTTTAATCTGAGGGTGTTTACATCATCATCAGGTGAGCGCTGTAGGAGTTACAACAGTCTGCATATGTGCCTCCCACTTGTTAAGGGACCAAAGTAATTGGACAATTGGCTTCTCAGCTGTTCCATGGCCAGGTGTGTGTTATTCCCTCAGTATCCCGATTACAGTGAGCAGGTAAAAGCTCCAGAGTTCATCACAAGTGTGCTGTTGGCATTTGGTTACTGTCAACTCTCAAGATGAGATCCACTAGCTGCCACTATCAGCCGAGCAAGCCATCATTAGGCTGAAAACACAGAACAAACCCATCAGAGGGAGAGCAGAAACATCAGGCGAGGCCAGAACAACTGTGTGGAGCATTCTTAACAAGACAGAGCGCAGCAGTGAGCCCAGCAACACCAGAAAACCTGGAAGACCACGGACACAACTGTGGTGGAGGACTGAAGAACGCTCTCCCTGATGAAGGAAACACCCTGCACAACAGCTGGCAGATCTAGAACACTCTCCAGGCAGGTGTGTGTGTGTGTGTGTGTGTGTGTGTGTGTGTGTGTGTGTGTGTGTGTGTGTGTGTGCTGAGGAACAGTGAGTGGGATGCTCAGAGCTGCAGAAATACAATAAAATTAAAATATAAATTCTTTCTGGAGGAGCACAGATACAGACGAGGACGAGGGGTGATGTGGAGGCAGACACACACACACACACACACACACACACACACACACTGGCTGGCTGTGTGTGAATCAGTCTGAGCCAAACACTGATGGACAGCAGGAGTGATGGAGGATATAAATAGCAGCAGCACCTACACAAGCTTACAGCAGAGCCGGTGTGACAGACCAGTGCAGCATCAGCACATCACACACACACACACACACACACACACACACACACACACACACACACACACACACACACACACACACACACACACACACACACACACACACACACATAAATACATATATACACCAACACACACATTCACACATACGTATACACACACACACACAAATACATATATACACCCACACACACACACATATGTGAACACACACACACATACATATACACACACACACACACAGAGAGAGAGAGTTTGAGTTTGATATGAGATCTGCTTTTATTGATTAACGCTGGTGAATGTGCAGGAATGATCAGAAGGTAACAGTAAAGCACTGACTGACTGTAAACACACACTGATGGAGCTCAAAGGCACAGGAGAAGCTTCCAGAACACACACAGAACACACACATTTCCAGTTGTGTCCGTCAGAGAGATGAGCGAGATCTTCAGTCTTCAGACTCGTGAGGAGCTAAAGCCACTGGAAGAGTGTCAGCACAGCGGCCCGAGAAATGAAACCTGCAGACCACAGCACACATCACCATCATCATCATCATCATCATCATCATCATCATCATCATCATCATCATCATCATCATCACCATCACCTGATTGGTCAGAAGATTTGACAAGAAAAAAGGTTTATATCTTATACATGTGAACTTGGTCAGTTTTGGAGACACTGGATTATACACTCACTGGCCACTTTATTAGGTACACCTCAATAGTACCGGGTCAGCCCCCTTTTGCCTTCAGAACTGCCTTAATCCTTCATGCAGAGATTCAACAAGCTACTGGAAATATTCCTCAGAGATTTTGCTCCATATTGTCATGATAGCATCACACAGTTGCTGCAGATTTGTCGGCTGCACATCCATGATGCCAATCTCCCGTTCCACCACATCCCAAAGGTGCTCTATTGGATTGAGCTCTGGTGACTGTGGAGGCCATTTGAGTACAGTGAACTCATCGTCATGTTCAAGAAACCAGTCTGAGATGATTGGCGCTTTATGACATGGTGCGTTATCCTGCTGGAAGTAGCCATCAGAAGATGGAGACACTGTGGTCATGAAGGGATGGACATGGTCAGCAGCAATACTCAGGTAGGCTGTGGCGTTGACACCATGCTCAATTGGTACTAATGGACCCAAAGTGTGCCAAGAAAATCTCCCCCACACCATTACACCACCACCACCAGCCTGAACCGCTGATACAAGGCAGGATGATCCATGCTTTCATGTTGTTGAGGCCAAATTCTGAGCCGAGCATCCGAATGTGGCAGCAGAAATGGAGACTCATCAGACCAGGCAACGTTTCTCCAATCTTCTCTTGTCCAGTTTTGGTGAGCCTGTGTGAATTGTAGCCTCAGTTTCCTGTTCTTAGCTGACAGGAGCGGCACCCGGTGTGGTCTTCTGCTGCTGTAGCCCATCCGCCTCAAGGTTGGACGTGTTGTGTGTTCAGAGATGCTCTTCTGCAGACCTCGGTTGTAACGAGTGCTTATTTGAGTTACTGTTGCCTTTCTATCAGCTGGAACCAGTCTGGCCATTCTCCTCTGACCTCTGGCATCAACAAGGCATTTGTGCCCACAGAACTGCCGCTCACTGGATATTTCCTCTTTGTCGGACCATTCTCTGTAAACCCTAGAGATGGTTGTGCGTGAAAATCCCAGTAGATCAGCAGTTTCTGAAATACTCAGAGCAGCCCGTCTGGCACCAACAACCATGCCACGTTCAAAGTCACTTAAATCCCCTTTCTTCCCCATTCTGATGCTCGCTTTGACCTGCAGCAGATCCTCTTGACCATGTCTACATGCCTAAATGCAGTGAGCTGCTGCCATGTGATTGGCTGATTAGAAATGTGCGTGAACCAGCAGTTAGACAGGTGTACCTAATAAAGTGGCCGGTGAGTGTGTCTATCCTGAAGACAAACACTAACTTTATTTAAACTTCACAGTGACTTTATAATATCTTCTCAAGCTCAGCAGGACAAAAACACTCTAACTGGTATGAAGTAAATGAATGAACACAGAATTGTCATGTTTGTGTGAACTGGCCCTTTAATGCTGCAGGAATGCTGTGTAATGAGCTGACCTGTATTGCGGTGTGTTCACTGTAGGTCGAGTGTTGAATTCGGCCACTGGAACGCCGCGGGACGCCACCTGTGGACCAAACATAGCCGCCGGATACACCACCGCTGCGGTGCCCACCTGCGGACACACACACACACACACACACACACACACACACACACACACACAACACACACACACACACACACACACACACACACACACACACACACACACACACACACACACACACACCGATCAGCACTGCCCACACTCACTCTGCATCTACATTACTGAATTCATTTCATGACGTCACAGCATGGCTAATGGACAGACGGCTGCTTCTTACTCAGGGCTGCTGTTTATGCTAATGAGGGAGAGATGGGCACTAGTGGGCGGGGCTTTCCCCCTCTGATGACACGTACAAAGAGAGAATGTCAATCAAAGTGTTTCTGCATCAAGTCTGATTAGAACAAACACAATTAACTCATGTTGATCAGTAGAGGCTAATGGAGATACACACACTGCTGACACACACACACACACACACACTACTGGGGTTATCAGAATCTCTGGACTATGTTTTCAATGAAGGAACATGCTATCTCAGCTGGCTAACGCTAGTTGTAGTACGCTCGGACACTGACCACCAGGCACAGGTCGCAGGTCTCCAGCTCCTTCTCCACTTTAGTGAGGATGTGTGAGTCCAGCGTCTCCCCAAACCAGACCACATGCGGCCGCAGCAGCCCATCACACGCCTTCTGCTCACACCTGCAGAGCACACGCAGATCAGCACACGCTAACACTCGCTGATGCTAGACAGATCTTCAGACAGAAGCACGGCTACTGACTGACTGACTGACACTCACCTGGGCAGATCTCGCACAGGTATGAGCGCATCAGGAACACCAGGATCAGGAGAGCTGAGGGAGAATGAGGACACACACACACACACACACACACACACACACAGCAGTCATTATGAGCGTCATTCACACTGAAACACCGCACACTCTACAGAACACCAACACACAGGGTTGCCAGGTCCAAGAAAATATTCCATCCCAATGCATACCTGTCAACACTGGGCTGTGAAAATAAGGAATACCCCAATTATTAATTTGGTTCATTAATTGTGAATAAACAGCTGAAACGGTCAGTAACATGTTTATTTATTATTTATTTAAAATTTAAATTATTATTATTATTTACAAAGGCTAAAATACCATATGTGGGCAGCACGGTGGCTCAGTGGTTAGCACTGTGTCCTCACAGCAAGAAGGTCTCTGATTCGAGTCTCGGCTGGGTCAGTGTGTGTTTCTGTGTGGAGTTTGCATGTTCTCCCCGTGTTGGTGTGGGTTTCCTCCAGGTGCTCCGGTTTCCCCCACAGTCCAAACACATGTGCTATAGGGGAATTGGGTACACTAAAAAATAGCATAGTGCATGAGTGTGAATGAGTGTGTGTGGGTGTTTCCCAGTACTGGGTTGCAGCTGGCAGGGCATCCACTGTGTAAAACATATGCTGGATAAGTTGGCGGTTCATTCCGCTGTGGCGACCCCTGATTAATAAAGGGACTAAGCTGAAGGAAAATGAATGAATGAAGATATTAAAGGGTCAGGAAACACCAGAGCACATGTGTTGAGCTGTAGTCAGTCATATCTGTGTCCCACGCTGCTATAAACACTATGAGGACACATATATCGCACTAAAGAGTGAAAATTGGTTGTTTTTGCGTTATTTTGAGCACATTCGTTCTTCCGGTTTGAAACGAATTTCTGCAGCTGCGTCACGGCGATTAGAGACTTGTGTGTATTCCAGCGTGGACAGTGGCTGTCTGTACCTGCGAGTGCATCGTCACGTCTCTGAGTGTGCAGCATTAATTCATGAGAAAGACTTGGCTCAAACCAATCAGCGCGCTCTATTGTGTATGAGGTGCGGCTTCATTAATATGCATGACAGCTTCAAGACTGTTTACCAGTTACAGTGTTCAGACGACAGAGAGACGCCACGCTGTGTTGCCAAAACAAGTGGAAGAATGAGAATTTGGAGACACGAGTCGTCAGTGTTGTGGCTTTCTGACGCTACCCGCATGCCCTTCCAGCCACAACGCAGTATTTGGAAACCCCCATACACACTCATTCACACACACTCATACACTACGGCCAGTTTAGTTGATCAGTTCCCCTATAGCGCATGTGTTTGGACTGTGGGGGAAACCGGAGCACCCGGAGGAAACCCACACCAACACGGGGAGAACATGCAAACTCCACACAGAAACACACACTGAACCAGCCGAGACTCAAACCAGAGACCTTCTTTCTGTGAGGGGATTGTGCTACTTACTGTGCCATTATGACACCCGGGATTGGCTCTTAAATGTTTATTGCCACGCTTCATAAACTAGATTAAAAATACAGGAGAAATACGGGAAAATATCTTCACGGGATGATATCAGGGTCAGGACAGAACTGTAAAATACGGCAGAATCCCAGGAAAAACAGGAGGGTTGACAGGTATGCCCAACGACAACTCAAAACCCACACAACACACATGAACAGCAGCACATCCACCATTACTCTCTCTCTCTCTCTCTCTCTCTCTCTCTCTCTCCGTCTCTCACCCTTTCCCCTGCAGTGATGGACTGATGGGGCTCCTGTGATTGGCCTCCACATTTCCACAGCTCAGACACCTGGTCTGAAACACATTACCTGCAGAAACACACACACACACACACCTGTAGAGCTCTGACATTACAGTCTTTACACCTCTGAGCACCTCACACACACTAGAATCTGAGACTCGACCGAATACACTCAATCTGGCAACCAAGTCAGGAAAAGACGTACAATTTAGTGTGTGTGTGTGTGTGTTTGTGTGTGTGTGTGTGTGTGTTCTGACCGTGGACCTCCAGCAGGTGTGTGGACCCTGCGCGTCGGTGCAGTTCGTCGATGTTCTGTGTGATGACGACGAGCGAGCGCTTCTGTCTGCGCAGACGCTCCTCACACTCCGCGATGGCCCGGTGAGCAGCACTCGCACGCGCGCGCAGAGCCAACTCTCTGCGGTAGTGATAAAACTCCCACACACGGCTGGTGTGACGAGAGAAACACTGCGGCGTCGCCAGATCCTGACACACACATATATATTATACACATTTGTGTAGATGTGAGAGTGTGTGTGTTTGTGTGTGGTTGTGTGTGTGTGTGTGTGAGAGAGTGTTTGTATGAAAGTGTGTGTTTGTCTGTCTGTGTATATGTATGTATGTGTGCGTGATTATGTGTGTATATATATGTACATATATAAATGTGTGTGTGTGTGTGTGTGTGTGTGTGTGTGTGTGTGTGTGTGTAAGACCTGTGTTTTCCAGGTCCTCCAGCGTCCCTCAGCTCCTCTAATGCTGGGTATGCCGCTCTCTGCACTCACTCCTGCACCGGTGATGACGGCGATGTGCCGCGCCTTGGAGAACACCTCACGAAACTCTGCCATATCTGCACACACACACACACACACGCACATGCACATGCACGCACACACACACACACATGCACATGCACATGCACATGCACGCACACACACACATGCACATGCACATGCACGCACACACACACACACACACACACACACACACACACACACACACACACACACAGACGTTTGCAACATAATGAGCAGTTTATTTAGCACTAAAAGTCTATGCAAAACTGAATCATGAACAGAGGGTGGGGCATATAGTAGCCCCTCCCCTTTTTGCAAAACAGCCAATAGCGTGTTGTTTGTCTCACAGCTCAGCTCATACTTCAGCTTCTCATCAAATCTTCTGACCAATCAAATGCTCTCTAGTGTCTGACAGGCCCCGCCTCCTTCTCCTCATTGGCTGTTCATTTGATGCGCTTGAGCTCAACCACTCTCACTGGCAGAGCTGTGAGAAGCACAACTGGATGCTTTATAAAAAGGGGAGGAGCTACAGTATGCCCCGCCCTCTCTTCAAGCTTCAGTTGATATTATGTCAAGCATCAAATATAAGATGCACATTTCAAAGCACTTCACAGGACCTTAAAAAAATGAGCTGAATTAACATGTAATTAGCATATACAGCTGAATAATGAGCTCAGCGCTAACACAGTGTGAGTGATGAGGAGATGACGGATGTTTACTGTATGATGACCGAAATGGCCTTAACATCCAGCCGAAGACTCTAGAAGGGTCACTTGTATACTGCAAAGTGTAACGGCCAATATGGTGAATGAAGTTCAGGAGCCAATCCTCGATCGCTATATGACAAATAAGGCCCGCCTTCTAGTACAGGAGCCAATCATCGATCGATATAGACTGACGATACTCCAGGGGAGGAGCTCGGACCAGTCGTGAGCTTCTGCTGATTTTGTGTGATAGAACATTTAGAAATGACGCTAAATAGACAGCTGTTGTTTAATTGTATTGGGTATTCGTAATATGTAATATAATCGTAATCTTGGCAAACAATTTTGGAGAGTTTGATGTTTCCCCATTCAGACAGAATGCCCGAGCATACTGACCCAGAGGCGTTTCAAAGATGGCCGCCGAGTAAAATGGCTTGCCTTAAAGGGACTTTAAAGCGGGCACAAGACGTCAACATGACGGCAGATTGTCATGGGGACGTTGAATTTTGTTGGAAATTAAAATCAGGTTGACGTCAATGTCCAACCTAAAATCAACCAAAATCAACGTCTAATGATGTTACAGCTTGACGTTGTGTGGACGTTTCCACTATGACGTCTATCAGATGTTGGATTCTGGTTGCTGTATCTGATGAATAAATGTCAGTATCTGTCGTCAGTACGGCGCTGCTTTAAGATGTTGGCTCAACGTTGGATTTTGGTCAGTTTCAAACACAACCTAAAATCAACCAAATATCAACGTCATTTGATTTCAATATTAGTCGTCAAAATAACGTCGTCTTTAGATGCTGGATAGACATTGAATTTTGGTCACCTGACATAACCTAACCCTAACCTAATATTAACGTCTGATGACGTTGTGTGCCTGCTGAGAATCACTAATGCACTACAGAATGTTACGTTTACACACTTCCACTAATTAGATGTAAATGCATCAACTTTATACAGCGTAATACCAAAGAGCTTAGAGGGACCAAGAGGCGACACTCAATAGAACGTTCCATTGCAACAGCCCCGGATTCCGCCATTTTGGAGTGAAAGCGATCGGCTGCCCATTGCATCTTATTGCTGTCGCGATGGCAAGCAGCTGCTTTGTTTTTTATTTATTTATTTAAAAAGCGCATTAAAGCTGAGATACAACCTGAAAGACGACAATACAACACTCACTATCACAATCATCAGCACTTTTAATCGTTTATTTTACACACTTATAATATGCTGTTGTTCTATTGGAGTTTTCATTGCAAAATGGCCGCCGCGCCATCTAGTGGCTGCTTCGCAAATCGCACTAGAGTGTCGCCTCTTGGTGATTCTCTGCTCTTTGGTAATATCAAAGACTATAGAATATACAAGACGTGTCACTCGTATACTTTTGAATGGGGAGAAGTGTAACAGTAAATTAGCTGGGTCTCATTTCAGAGGCTGCATCCTCCAAAGGACGCATTTGAAGTGCGCTGCGTCATCGTGGCGTGACGAAGTCGGTCTCATTTCAAAAAAACTCGAAGGCTCCTTCAAACGCAGCCTCAAAATGCGTCCTTCATTTCCCAGTTAATGAAGAACACAACCGGTGGATCCGTCGCGGCCTCGAGCGTCCCAAGATTCACTGTGCGCTGATAACAGCAGGACGCCTTTAAAAGAAAACTCCGGTTTAAATGTGTGAATTAAGTTTATCTGACGTGGATATCTAAACACATTACAAAACAAAAAGAGTATGACATGTCTTACTGAAAACTGACCTTTATAGACAGTTTACGAGTTCATGTGTACATGTATGGATCAGAGGAAATATATCTCCAGCTTTTATAACGCTCACTTTGCCTTCAGATAAGCTTTAAAATCACTTTGAAAAGAAAGCAGTGTTTCCTCTAGGATTTTTCCCAGCTGTGGCGGCAGGCTTTTTTTTCAAATATTACAAGTCGAGAATGCATTCATGTAATATGAGCATGCGAATCTCTTTGCTTGCGCGCCGATTTCCTCTTCGTGCACAAAACTTCTCGCACGCACTCAAATTTACACGTTCAAGTGCAGATCTTCTCGTGCGCTCTCCAGTAAGCGCTGCTGAAGTGCGATTTAGTGCATTTTCCGACATTAACGCGTCCTGAAGTAAAGTGAAACGGCTATAAACTCCAGTCCAGAAAGATAAGTATACTTATGGAAACTGTGTTCATCTTCACTGAAAGCTACGCCGTGTTTGCTGGCGCCCCACGCATCACGCACCTGTCAGTCAGTCAGTCAGCATGTCACCTTAAAAGGGTTGAAGAAATAGCGCACAGCACTACTACGGTTACAGAGATGTTTGCGCTGTTATAATTCACTCACCTTTTAATATGTTTTGGTGCGATTATAACCCGCTATAAAAAACACGACTAAATGTTTTAAATGAGAAGTTGTAATGTAGCCGTGGCGGGATGAATTTTGGCGTGGCGGCCCGCCACGGATGAATGAATGTAGCGGAAACCTTGGAAAGTCATTACACATTTTATCAGCGCTTATTAACAGCAGCTGTTACGGTGGCCTGGTGACGAGATCAGTCCTCTGTAGGGGAGATCGTCTCATTCAGAATGCTCGGTTCAGCCTGTGTGGACTTGGAAGGACTCACCTTTGAAGTGATGCAGCCTCTGAAATGAGACACAGCTAGAATGGCGAATAAAGCCCCGCCTTCTAGTACAGGAGCCAATCAGCGATCACTATAGAATGCTATTCAATGGGGGGAGGGGCTTGGACCAGTGCGTTTCTGCTGATTTTGTGTGATAGAACATTTAGAAATGACGCTAAATAGACCGCTGTTGTTTAATTGGATTGGTTATTCGTAATATGTAATGTAATCTTCACAAGCAGTTTCGGAGAGTTTGATGTTTCCCCATTCAGACAGAATACCCGAGCATACTGACCCAGAGGCGTTTCACAGATGGCCGCCGAGTGAAATGACTTGCCTTAAGGGACTTTGGTAAAACCCCTCCACTATACAATGTCTTCATTAAAGAACTTAAAATCTTTTCGGATGCCCTGGCTAAAATGAAAACAAAAAATGCCTTAAAAATGTTTAATTTGTTTGGATCATATAACTTGCCATAGACAATATTTGTTTTATATTAATTTCTTTTTATGTTTTTATTTTCACACTTAATTTTACTTTAGTTTGGATGATTTTTGTCATCTGCTTTTCTTGTATTATTATATATTATTTTGTGTTGAGCCTTCCATGTATGATACTCAAGTTGTAAAATTGAATGCCATTTTGTTGTATTTGGATTTTATATTTACAATTAAAAAAAAAATGGACTTTTGTAGTATTCACTACGCTTGAGTACTTTTGAAAGGTCTACATTTACTCCTGCTGTGAGTGATGTTCACTACAGACACTGCTACTCTACTGCTCTACATCAGTGGGCAGTGATGGGGGCTGCTTTATCAGGACTCCGCTGCCCGTCTCTCACCTGAGTGTGTGCGGATGAGTTGATTGACAGCTGTCCATCTCCCACTGAGTGCTGCTGCCTTCCACATGTGTGTGTTCATGAGCTCTGACCTGATACACACACACACACACACACACATCAGTGTTTACACTAATATTTACGATTCAATTCACAACACACACACACACACCCCACTAAGAGAGAGAACACACATCATACACACACAGAGAAACACACAGGCACAAAACATACACAGAGAGAGGAAGAAACACACCCAACACACTTTCACTCACTCTCTGTCTCTCTCTCACACACACACACACACACACACACAGATCAAGCATCCTCCGCTTCACCGCTTCAGTGTGTGTGTTTCTCAGCTCCGCGAACTCTCAGTAACTGCAGTTATTCCCGTCTATAAGCCCGGGCGGTTATAACGCGTCATACCTGCACTCAGGAGACTGAAGTTTCTGTGAACTGCGCTTTCCAGCAGGAGTAGTTCGTAAACATGTCGTAAACCATGTAAACATGTCGCAAAGCAGCTCGGTTTCTATGGTGATGTGGACGGTGGACGGCAGACTGCGCTCTCTAGCGGCAGAACACGACACTGCAACACGTGTGTTCCTGTTTTATCCAGACTCATGGGGACGCGTGTGTGTGTGTGTGTGTGTGTGAGTGTGTGTGTGTGTGTGTGTGTGTGAGTGTGTGTTATAACAACTTATAATTCATCCAGAATTACTTTGATATGGTCATGTATATTTATATGTACATGTATATATTAGATTCATACTTTAAAAAAAGTATAAGGTTAAGGGAGAGGAGAGATATACCGTCTGTACAGTGTTCTCTGTGTGTGTGTTCTCTTTATCTCTGTGTGTGTATGTGTGTGTTCTCTGTATGTTTTGTGTGTGCGTGAGTACTAGTGATTGAGTCAGATCAGTGCTTTAGGGAGGAGCTATCAGTGCTTTAGGGAGGAGCTATCAGTGCTTTAGGGAGGAGCTATCAGTGTTTTAGGGAGGAGCTATCAGTGCTTTAGGGAGGAGCTATCAGTACTTTAAGGAGGAGCTATCAGTGCCTTAGGGCGTGGCTATCAGTGCTTTAGGGAGGAGCTATCAGTGCTTTAGGGAGGAGCTATCAGTGCTTTAGGGAGGAGCTATCAGTGCTTTAGGGAGGAGCTATCAGTGCTTTAGGGAGGAGCTATCAGTGCTTTAGGGAGGGCTTGTTTTTAACATACTTTAAGGAGGATGCTATCAGTGCCTTAGGGCGTGGATAGCAGTGCTTTAAGGGAGGACTATAGTGCTTTAGTAGGGAGGAGCTTCAGTGATTTAGGGAGGAGCTATCAGTGCTTTTAGGGAGGAGCTATCAGTGCTTAGGTAAGGTAGCATCAGTGCAGTAGGGAATGGCTATCAGTGCTTTAGGGAGGAGCTATCAGTACTTTAAGGAGGAGCTATCAGTGCCTTAGGGCGTTGGCTATCAGTGCTTTAGGGAGGAGCTATCAGTGCCTTAGGGCGTGGCTATCAGTGCTTTAGGGAGGAGCTATCAGTACTTTAAGGAGGAGCTATCAGTGCTTTAGGGAGGAGCTATCAGTGCTTTAGGGAGGAGCTATCAGTGTTTTAGGGAGGAGCTATCAGTGTTTTAGGGAGGAGCTATCAGTGTTTTAGGGAGGAGCTATCAGTGCTTTAGGGAGGAGCTATCAGTGCTTTAGGGAATGGCTATCAGTGCTTTAGGGAGGAGCTATCAGTACTTTAAGGAGGAGCTATCAGTGCCTTAGGGCGTGGCTATCAGTGCTTTAGGGAGGAGCTATCAGTGCCTTAGGGTCGTGGCTATCAGTGCTTTAGGGAGGAGCTATCAGTGCTTTAGGGAGGAGCTATCAGTGCTTTAGGGAGGAGCTATCAGTGCTTTAGGGAGGAGCTATCAGTGTTTTAGGGAGGAGCTATCAGTGTTTAGGGAGGAGCTATCAGTGTTTTAGGGAGGAGCTATCAGTGCTTTAGGGCGAGGCTATAGATCCGTTAGGGAGAAGCTATCAGTGCTTTAGGGAGGAGCTATAAGTCCTTTAGGGAGGAGCTATCAGTGATTTAGGGAGGAGCTATTAGTCCTTAAGGGAGGAGCTATCAGTGCTTCAGGGAGGAGCTATTAGTCCTTAAGGGAGGAGCTATCAGTGCTTTAGGGAGGAGCTATTATTCCTTAGGGAGGAGCTATCAGTGCTTCAGGGAGGAGCTATTAGTCCTTTAGGGAGGAGCTATCAGTGCTTTAGGGAGGAGCTATTAGTCCTTAAGGGAGGAGCTATCAGTGCTTTAGGGAGGAGCTATTAGTCCTTTAGGGAGGAGCTATCAGTGCTTTAGGGAGGAGCTATCAGTGCTTTAGGGAGGAGCTATTAGTCCTTAAGGAAGGAGCTATTAGTCCTTAAGGGAGGAGCTATCAGTGCTTTAGGGAGGAGCTATCAGTCCTTTAGGGAGGAGCTATCAGTGCTTTAGGGAGGAGCTATCAGTCCTTTAGGGAGGAGCTATCAGTACCTTAGGGCGTGGCTATCAGTGCTTTAGGGAGGATCAGTGCTTTAGGGAAGGGCTATCAGTGCTTTAGGGAGGAGCTATCAGTTCTTTAAGGAGGAGCTATCAGTGCCTTAGGGTGTGGCTATCAGTGCTTTAGGGAGGAGCTATCAGTGCCTTAGGGAGGAGCTATCAGTACTTTAAGGATGAACTATCAGTGCCTTAGGGCATGGCTATCAGTGCTTTAGGGAGGAGCTATCAGTGCCTTAGGGCGTGGCTATCAGTGAGGAGGAGGGAGGAGCTATCAGTGCCTTAGGGCGTGGCTATCAGTTCTTTAGGGAGGAGCTATCAAATGATGATTATTAAAAAGACAATAAAAAAGAAAAGTATTATTAGATGTAACATGTCTAGATGTAAATATGACTGTGTGTGTGTGAGAGAGAGAGAAAGCTGGAGAGAGAGAAAGCTGGAGAGAGAGAGAGAGAGAACAAGTGTGAGAGTAAGGGAGAGAGCTGTGTGTGTGTGTGTGAGTGAGCAGCAGCGCCTCCTGCAGGTGTGTCCTCCGCGTCTCCTGCTCCTCCTCTCGCTGCAGCTCCTCCATCAGTGTCTCCTCCAGCACAGAGCAGCAGATGGAGGCGGATGGAGGATGAGGAGCAGTGCAGAGCCGTGCGGAGAGCCCCGTACCCCCGACACAGCGGCAGACCCTGCAGCCTGCGCACAGGTAAACACACACACACACACACAGGAGCGGCTGCTGATGCTGAGGATGCGGGTGTGAAGCGGCTCCTGCAGCTCCAGCATCTCCTGTTGTCATGGCGACCCTCCATAATTTTCAGCTGAGTCAGCAGAATGCATGGTGAACTGTACTACTATACACACACACACACACACACACACACACACATGCCGCTTTAGATGATGGAGATGAGTGATTGAGAGAGGCTGTTGTGTGTGTGTGTGCCTGTTTGCATGTATCAGTTTGTGTGCATGTGCATGTTTGCATGTATATATATATGTCAAAGTGTGTGTGCATTTGAGTGTGTGTGTATGTGTGTGTGTGTATGTGTGTGTGTGTGTGTGTGTAGCTGGAGCTCATGATGCTGCAGGACAGTCAGAGCAGATGTGAAGTGTGTTTGTGCTGTAGTGCAGGTGTGTCAGTTGTGTCAGTCTGGAGTAACATACACACACACACACCCTGCGCTCTGTGGGATCAGCTCAACACACACACACACACACACACACCATAAGCGTAATGTATTTTATACTGTAAAAGCCGCTGTGTTATACACCCCCCGCCCACTAAACCCGACCCTCACAGCAAACATGTGGCAAAATGTGAACGTGAAAGTCCCCGTTAGGTCTGATTTTTAAGCGTTTTGAATTATGAGGATTTATGCTGGAATAGTTGGCGGTTCATTCCGCTGTGGTGACCCCAGATGAATAAGGGACTAAGCTGAAGGAAAATGAATGGATGAATCAAAACGTAGGCGTTCTAGTTTAATGAACTTAATGACTTAAAGTGGATTAAAACCGAAATGTTTTGGACAAACTAAATAACAGCAGCTGTCATTAAGTCATCAAATAGGTGAAAGATCAAACCTTTAGTAGGAGCTAGTTTGGTTTTTCCACATGTAAACATGCTCTTGACATACTTTTGATCAAAACAAACAAACAAATAATTAGTCAAAGTGTTCTGATCATATTAATAACAGAGTTAAAGTCGTCCAGCCCTGATGTTCTCTGTTCACACCAGTAATTAAAGATCAAAGGCTTAATTAGCGGCTTAATGAGGCTCGACCTTCAGTCAGATGATAAGAAAATCATTCATAATAATAGGAATAATAATCAATAACAATACTCCCAGTGCTAGATAAGGACTGCTTCTTTAATGCCATATTAATAATTAATGCTGCATTTTCTTTTCCATATTTTGACCATAAAGTCACCATATTTTAACTTAAACTCAGATGTTCAGCTATAAATGCACAAATACCTGAAAATAAATGAAGTAAACATAAACAATTCTGCATTTGCATATGACCTGACCTGTTTTATTTCTGTGTTGTTCAGTTATGATTATTTTATGCTGTGATTTGAGTGAGATGTGACCCTTGAAATAAAAATTATAATTTTTTATTTTATGCCAAAAATCTGTAGAATATTAAATTAACTTTGTGCTCCATGAAATTTCCTAAAATAAATATATCACTCAGAACTTTATTTTTTATTAGTAATGTCATATGCATATATTATATCATATTATATTATTCATTCTTAGTCTCTTATTCATCAGGGGTCGCCACAGCGGTATGAACCGCCAACTATTCCAGCATATGTTTTACACAGCGGATGCCCTTCCAGCTGCAACCCAGTACTGGGAAACACCCATACACACTCATTCACACCCACACACTCATTCACTACGGCCAGTTTAGTTGATCAGTTCCCCTATAGCGCATGTGTTTGGACTGAAACCGGAGCACCCGGAGGAAACCCACACCAACACGGGGAGAACATGCAAACTCCACACAGAAACACCAACTGACCCAGCCGGGACTCAAACCAGTGACCTTCTTGCTGAACACTGAGCCACTGTGTCCCCCCTTATATTATATTATATTATATTATTCATTTTCTTTTCAGCTTAGTCCCTTTATTAATCTGGGGTGGCCACAGCGGAATGAACCGCCAACTTATCCAGCATATGTTTTATGCAGCAGATGCCCTTCCAGCTGCAACCCATCACTGGGAAATATATTATATTATATTATATTATATTATATTATATTATATTATATTATATTATATTATATTATATTATATTATATTATATTATATTATTTTATTTTATTTTAATTTGCTAAATTTTAATTCACAATATTTTTAACTTGCATATTTGTGTCTCAGTCAAATATTCTCCACTCCTATCCATCAGTGGAAAGCTTATATATTCAGATAGTGTATAAATATGAATATTTGACTGGTTGTTCTTGTCATCCAGGGTCAAAAATAGCTTCTGAATAAACAACGAAATGTAGGCGGAGGTGATTTTGTTGATTGGGATTTGATTGGATGGTGGTGGCTTGCTATTGGTGGGTCTCATGTGAGTGACAGATTGACCCCGCCCTCAAGCCTAATAAACACCAGCACTCTCAGACAAAACGGTATGAAGGCATTTGAGCGCATATAAAGAGACACCAATCAACCAATCAACCACAAATAAGAGGTAATGAGCTGGAGAAATGATCAGCATCAATAATGGACGGATCAATACATGTGCAGTGCTGCTCCAGTGCACTCTACAAGCTGCTATTATAATAACACAAGCATGCAAGAACATATACTGATGAATGTAGAGGTAGGGTTAGGGTATTGGTGAAGTTTGTTCCTCCACTGTCTCCACTGTCCTGCTTGGTTTGGGTCTTGTGGAGCTGTGCATGGATGGATTTGCTCTTCAGTGTTTGGACTTTCAGCAGTGAAGATTTAAACCACGCTGAACTGAACTAAACTGAGCTGAACTCTGAACACTGGACTTTACTAGAACTTCTATATTAAGCAGCTTGAAACATGAATTGAATATATCCTGGAAACGTGGGGGGAAAAGGGACTGATAGCCCCTTCCTGATAAATTTGAGCAAAGCTATTACTGCTGGTAGACACTAGGTGGTGCTGTAGAGTCATGTTCACTATTGTCCACACACTGTCATGAGGCTGTTTGATTGTAAATTTTAAATTAATTACTTTTTTATTATTTAATCTAACAAAAATACCCTGCTCCTTCATGTCCTATAATGAGGTTTTCAGCAGGATGATCAGATATTGTTGCTTGTTGCCATGGGAACCGTGTTGAATGTGGATTTCGAGTGTCTGTCTTTTTTCCTGATCAGCCAATGAGCTGCCATGACAGAATCTAAACGCACATATGAGTGAAGAGCAGTGACTATAATATTAGAGAAGTGTATATTAGCATCCAGAGCGATGCATGATAGCGTTCTGTTTATTGTCAGCGTGCTGCAGTTTTGTCGTCTGCCTCTTTAAATGTTGGAGCTCTGCAAAGCAGGATGGATTCTGGTGTACTGGCTTTGTTGTGTTTGTGGATGCTAATGTTGTGTCTTCTTCCTGTGTTTACTTCATTGTTCTTGTTTCTACATTGTTTCGGTGGTTACATGATTGTGTTCACCTGTGTCTTGTTTGGTTTCTCATTTAGTCATGTATTTAAGCCCTCGGTCGGCCTTTTGTGTGAAGCTGTTGTGTTGATTCTCACCTTCTGCATTATCTGTGCTTTTGTAGATGAAAATAAATCTGCAGAGTTATTTGTTTATGCATGCAAATAAGCCCTTTTTGTAAGGCAATTCGAAAAAGGAATATTTATACTAGATTGGGACCAAGTTGTTAGACAGTAAGTGATGTGAGAATTGATCCCTGAAACCTGTTTGGAAAATCTTGTATGCATAGTAATCATTGGTTCAGAGAACTTTCTCAGCTGACCAATAGGAGCTCTGTGTGCTTTTGGGGAGGAGGAGCTTGCAGAAACAGACACGTTTATTAGTGAAATGACTATAAAACTGAAGGAGATACATTACAGCAAACATTCAGGACATCAGGACAGCCCTAATGCATCACTTACGAGGACTTACTGAACACTTATCAGTGATAATGGCCAAAAGCACTGTATTATGTGTGCCAGGCCAGTAGTGGGCGCCTTCAGCTTGTTAGTAAACAGTACCTGTAGGAAAGTTGCTATGGCAACACAAGAACAATAGTAATTAATCTGTTGTGGTTGTTATATAGTTGCCATGGTAACACAACAACTATAGTAATTGATATGTTGTGCTGGTTCTACAGTTGCTATGGTAACACAGCAACTATAATAACTAATCTGTTGTGGTGATTCTATGGTTGCTATGGTAACACAGCAACTATAGTAATTGATCAGTTGTGGTTGTTCTACAGTTGCTATGGTAACTAATCTGTTGTGGTGATTCTACAGTTGCTATGGTAACACAACAACTATAATAACTAATCTGTTGTGGTGGTTCTACAGTTGCTATGGTAACACCACAACTATAGTAATTGATCGGTTGTGGTTGTTCTACAGTTGCTATGGTAACACCACAACTATAGTAATTGATCGGTTGTGGTTGTTCTACAGTTGCTATGGTAACTAATCTGTTGTGGTGATTTTACAGTTGCTATGGTAACACAACAACTATAATAACTAATCTGTTCTGGTGATTTTACGGTTGCTATGGTAACACAACAATTATAGTAATTGATATGTTGTGGTTGTTCTACAGTTGCTATGGTAACTAATCTGTTGTGGTGATTTTACAGTTGCTATGGTAACACAACAACTACAGTAATTAATCTGTTGTGGTGATTCTACAGTTGCTATGGTAACACAACAAATATAGTAATTGATCTGTTGTGGAGGTTCTACAGTTGCTATGGTAACTAATCTGTTGTGGTGATTTTACAGTTGCTATGGTAACACGACAACTATAATAATTCATCTGTTGTGGGGATTCTACAGTTGCTATGGTAACACAACAACTATAGTACTATAAACTAATTACCCAATACTGTAGTTTTCTATTGCAGTATATGTTAGGGGATGTTAGCTGTAGGGTATATTGTACTTCTGTGTACCTCAGTTTACTGCAGTAAAAACTAAAGTATGCTACAGTATTTACAAATCCTAAATTTACAAGGTTAAAAGAGTAATTAAAATCTAATTGAACAAAGTAACACAAACTTGGGTTTGTCCATGTTTGACCCAGCATTGAGTTACATAAACCCAGTATTTTATAGAGCATACTGCACAGCAGATTTCAGTCACACAGTAAAGGGACAGTTCACCTATAAATGTCAATTCTTTCATCATTTTCTTGTCCTCCACTTGTTCCAAACCTGTCTGAGTTCTTCTGTCGTTTCTGGTTATGAGTGTGTGTAAAATATTAGAGAAAGAAATTCTCAAAGCCTAATGATGACTGGGGTCCTGTCAGTCCGCACCCTACAGTATGTAGACAGCAGCACACAGCAGCTGAGAGTTACATCAGGAGACACGTGCAGCACACCATGAATGATAAGCACCCTCATCAGTGAACACTAGTTAATTCCCTTCTCCGCAGGCTGTGAGATAAATGTGCGGAGCGCTCGTGTCCGTCAGTGCTAATCTGCCTCTGTGTTGCGTAACTCTGACTGAAGCTCTTTCTGTAATTGAGTTGTGAGATACGGAGGAAGAGCTGCAATCAGGACAGTCCACAGCAGCACCACTGAACCACATCAAGCACTATCTGCCTTTACCATTAATACTATAGTGCATACTGTGGTGTTTCTGAAGCATACTGTAGTCAAGTCTATTATACTGTAGCCTATATACAGTATAATATTATCTTATGCCTTTGTTGAATAATGCTATGGTATAATTAACTCCAATAAACACTGTAGTGTTAGTCTTACTACAGTAAAATGTGGTGTATTGTGTTATAACTTTCCCTATAGTTGTAGAAAACTACAGGTCATTTGTTTATATTACTATAGTTGCTGTTACCATAGCAACTAGTACAACCACAACAGATCAATTACTGTAGTTGTTGTGTTACCATAGCAACAGTAGAATCACCACAACAGATCAATTACTGTAGTTGTTGTGTTACCATAGCAACAGTAGAATCACCACAACAGATCAATTACTGTAGTTGTTGTGTTACCATAGCAACAGTAGAATCACCACAACAGATCAATTACTGTAGTTGTTGTGTTACCATAGCAACTGTAGAATCACCGCAACAGATCAATTACTGTAGTTGTTGTGTTACCATAGCAACTGTAGAATCACCACAACAGATCAATTACTGTAGTTGTTGTGTTACCATAGCAATTGTAGAATCACCACAACAGATCAATTACTATAATTGTTGTTACCATAGTAACTGTAGAATCACAACAACAAATTAATTACTAAAGTTGTTGTGTTACCATGGCAGCTGTAGAATGACCATAGCATGGTTCATGGACACTACAGTATTTGCTGTAAATTACTACAGTAGTTTTTTCATATGGGCTGGCTATACTTGAAAACAGATAATCATTTTAAAAGTTCTCTCTGATATCATGTCTGCTCTGAAGTGCACATTTGATCAGGAGCACTAGTATGTTAATGCTGCATGTTTTATTATTGCTGCACTGTATTATTATTTGTGCAAAGGTATACTATAAACTAAAGTATACTACGGTGTTTATTAGAGTTTACTGTAGTTAATACTACATTATGCTGGAAAAATACTATAGTATTTACTATAACTTATAATAGTGTAGTCTATTGACATGTGGGCCATCACATTAACTGGCACATTAGTTTGCAATACAGTAGTTTGATTATTCACCTGTCAGGCCAATAATCAGGTGTGATTTGCCATCAAAGAAAGCAGTTTCCACACTGTGTCTTTTCTTTATTTTCGGATTATTTCACAGCCTCTTTCAGTGTTCTCCAATAATACTGTAGTTCAGGTAACAGTGCATGTTTTCTGTCAGCATGAGAGGACAACAGCGCTGTACTGGGATCAGGGGTTTCATATAAAAATCAGACAATACGACCACTCTGATGGTCAACAATTAATCCCTGCACAGAAATATTAATAAGAGCTGTTGATTTTTGAGCTAATTCTGCGTCGCAGTGGCGTTATTGGTGTCCGTCGCGCTCCTGCAGTTCCTCTGTTTGTCCACAAGGGGCGCAAGCCCCAGCGCGAGCAATGCGCATCTCCGCCGGCTGAAGACAGGAGCGCGCGGCGCGTGCACTGCTTATCAGAGTCAGAACCATCCTCTTACTCTTCATCATCATCCTCTTCATCATCCTCATCATGTCCACGGCGGAACACGCGCTCATGCACGGCTTGTGGAGCAGCAGCGGGAGGCCCATGGAGAAGCCGAAGAACAAGGGCTTCAGCCTGGCCAGGATGATGAAGCTGGGCTGCAGGAAGGAGAAGAACCAGAACCCGCAGCCTCACAACAACATGCCCTTCATGATCCACTGCCACATCGGCAAGGAGATCAAGCACATCTGCAGCAACTGCAGCCGCGCGCAGGACGGTGAGAACATCCTGACCTGTGTGTGTGTGTGTGTGTGTGTGTGTGTGTGTGTGTGTGTGTGTGTGTGTGTGTGTTCGTGTGCATTCAGAAAGACAGGGCTGTTTGGCTGCTGCGTTGCGTTTTTCATCACCAAGGACGCGTTCTTGCTGTTTTCAGTCACTGGCCTGATTTACGCATGCGTCTGACGCACGTGCGTCGCGTACAGCACGCTGGCGTTGCGTTTTTAATAATGAGCTTTATTTTGTGAAAGCTGCTGTGGATGTTCAGCTCACTCTGTGCCTCCTGCATGTGTAAACGGAGCAGAAATGCTTTCTCTGGTTTCCTCCGTCAGTGTGTGCTTCATCTATATGAGCATTATTCTTAAATTAAAGGATCAAGATGAACTCAAATGAAAACTGACTCAAACTCAAGTGCTTTCACACCTGTGTGAGTTTCCTTTTGCTGTAGAACATTAAGAAAATACTTAGAAAGATGTTAGAAGCCTGTACCCATCGACTTTAATAGTAGGAATGTGAGGTAAAGTGAGTTTTATATTCAGACTTTCTGCTTTATATAGTTTCAGAAGTCTTCTAAATAGGGGAATCACGTTAGCAGCCAGTGACTATCACAGTACAACATTGTTCAGTCAGTTACACTGTGCTGATGTTGTTTTGAGATTTCAGACCCAATGTTCAGAGTAGTGCGGTAACCAATACAGTGAGAGTAAGTGTGTATGTGAAACGAACTTTACCTTAATTAGTAGGAAAAACTAATAGAAGTCAGGGTTCTTACATTTTTCTAAATATCTTCTTTTGTGTTTTGTGAAGAAAGAAAGTCAAACGGGTTAGTGACAGGTAAAGGGTGAGTAAATGATGACAGAATTGACATTTCTGGGTGAACTGTCTCTTTAAAAACAACACAGCGTTTATATCTAGAATGTGCAAGACTTCTGGTAGTGCGCTCTGCTGCGATCTGCTATTTGTGAATTTAGCATTTAAATAATAATTCACTATATTTATCACATTTCTGTAGTGTTTTACCTACTAAATCTGCTGTGGTGATTCTACAGTTGCTATGGTAACACAACAACTACAGTGATTGATCTGTTGTGGTGATTCTACAGTTGCTATAGTAACACAACAACTAGAGTAATTGATTTGTTGTGGTGATTCTACAGTTGCTATGGTAACACATCAACTTTGATTGACATTCTTCCTTTGTAGGTGTCATCTGAGTGGGAAAGCCCCGCCCACTAGTGCCCATCTCTCCCTCATTAGCATAAACAGCAGCCCTAAATGAGAAGCAGCTGTCTGTCCATTAGCCATTAGAGTTTTGAATCTGTCGCTATAGTGCCACACAGGTATCTGTAGCTCCGCCCTCTTCTGAAAAGAGCACAATCTCATTTGCATTTAAAGCGACAGTCACCAAAACACCACAATTAGGATCAAAGCCTGAAAGGGTCAGTTTCAGAGAGCTGGAGAACATTATCTGTGTGATATTCTCAGCTCAAACTCACACACACACACACACACACACACTGCCAGACACAGCAGAGACGCGTTTACAGCTTGTAGAAAGGTGCAGAGTACATCCTCTATAAAGGGTTAGTTCACCCAAAAATGACTATTCTGTCATTAATCACTTGTTTATCTTCATGTCATTGAGATATTTTTATTCCAGTCTGTGATGACTCAAAGAATACTGCATACTTGATCATTTGGATACAGCATTAATATGGTTTCCTCTTAGAATAATGCAGTGTGTTTGTTCAAAGCAGACTAATGTGGCACTAAACTGGGTCTGCTCCTCCTTGAGCAGATTTCTGACCTATATAAGTTACTCTATGCATGTTACAGGCTCCTGAAATAGGTTTGGCTCTGACTCGGAGTCTGGTTGTGTCTTGTTTGTGTGGATGGTGATTTACAGCAGTGGGTTTGGCCTGGATTTGTGTTGACCTGCTCATGAAGCTTTGACAGAACAAACTCTGAGCTGTGGAGCCGACAGAACCAAACAAACCCAGCCTGCTTTAGAGCTGATTCAGTGGATCACAATGACAGATGTACAGGTTCTGTGTTAACTAGAGCAGTGTTTCTCAACTGGTGGGTCGCGACCCAAGAGTGGGTCGCGGGAACATTTTCAGTGGGTCGCGGAGTGTGTGGTCAAAAAAACAACAAGTTTAATTTTTAACTTATTTTGCTTATACCGGACTTTTATTTTGAAATGCGCGCGCAACAACCGTACTACTTTCTCGATAAACATGATGATGATCCGTGGATAAGCAATCCCTTTGGAATCGACGTGGAAAGCGTCACGTTGCTGAGCAACAAAGAGAATCAGCTGGTGGAGCTGTCATGTGATAAGACGCTGAAAAAGAAATTCAGTGAAGTAAGCCTCTCCCAGTTTTGGTGCCGCGAAGTGCTTTCTGAGTATTCGTCCCTTGCCATTCGTGCGATCAAATCCATCCTACTATTCAGCACTACGTATTTGTGTGAAAGTGGCTTCTCTTCCTTGGTGCAGCTTAAGTCAAAGCAAAGGAACAGGTTCGACATAGAGCACGATCTTCGGGTCTACTATCACCCCAGACTTTGAAACTCTTATCATGAGTAAAGCACATACTCAGTTATCTCATTAGCTTCCCAAATTACTGTTAAGTGAAACAGATGTTTATAATTGCTGTCATATTAGATGTAAAAATGGTTATGATTATTTTAATTATTTTACTGTAATTTGCTGATTTGTTCTGTTCAACAGGATCAGTGTTAATGTTTTATTAACAGTTCAGTTTAGTTCATGGTAACTGAACCTTTTCTTACCCTTACTTTGTAATATTTCTATAATTTGATACATTTTGTTAAATGACAGCAATAAAATATTGTTTATTTGTAAATATTGGTGACTTGTGATTTATCTGTCACTATTTGTGTATGTTAACAAATAAATACAAATTAATTATAATTCCTAAAATTATTTTATAGTTCCTAAAAGTTTGGGTCGCGGCTTGATGACCATGTAAAAATGTGGGTCCCATGGCCAAACCAGTTGAGAACCACTGAACTAGAGGCTTAATCTGGAGTCTGAATCAGAAGACACATGCAGCAAACAGACAAACACAAGACACACGGCAGTCTGTCTGATTCATTATTCACTAGAGAGTCTGTTTGATTCATTCCTAATGAGGGAGTCTGTGAGGGAGTCTGTTTGATTCATTCCTCACGAGGGAGTCTGTTTGATTCATTCCTCATGAGGAAGTCTGTTTGATTCATTCCTCACGAGGGAGTCTGTTTGATTCATTCCTCACGAGGGAGTCTGTTTGATTCATTCCTCACGAGGGAGTCTGTTTGATTCATTCCTCACGAGGGAGTCTGTTTGATTCATTCCTCACGAGGGAGTCTGTTTGATTCATTCCTCTCGAGGGAGTCTGTTTGATTCATTTCTCACGAGGGAGTCTGTTTGATTCATTCCTCACGAGGGAGTCTGTTTGATTCATTCCTCACGAGGGAGTCTGTTTGATTCATTTCTCACGAGGGAGTCTGTTTGATTCATTTTGATTCATTCCTCACGAGGGAGTCTGTTTGATTCATTCCTCACGAGGGAGTCTGTTTGATTTATTCCTTTACGAGGGAGTCTGTTTGATTCATTCCTCACGAGGGAGTCTGTTTGAATTATTCCTCACGAGGGAGTCTGTTTGATTCATTCCTCACGAGGGAGTCTGTTTGATTTATTCCTTTACGAGGGAGTCTGTTTGATTCATTCCTCACGAGGGAGTCTGTTTGAATTATTCCTCACGAGGGAGTCTGTTTGATTCATTCCTCTTGAGGGAGTCTGTTTGATTCATTTCTCTTGAGGGAGTCTGTTTGATTCATTTCTCATGAGGGAGTCTGTTTGATTCATTCCTCACGAGGGAGTCTGTTTGAATTATTCCTCACGAGGGAGTCTGTTTGATTCATTCCTCACGAGGGAGTCTGTTTGATTCATTCCTCATGAGGGAGTCAGTTTGATTCATTGCTCATGAGGGAGTCAGTTTGATTCATTCCTCATGAGGGAGTCTGTTTGATTCATTTCTCAGGAGTGAGTTGTTGTTGTTTTATTCAAAACCACCTTCTTGAGTCTGAAAACTCTAACCTGACCCTGAGCTGACCCTGAGCTGAAGCTGTGTAAATGTCATGTCTGATGTGAGCGACTCTGAGTTGATTCTTCAGCAGTTCAGTGTGTTTCTCATCTGCTGGGTGGTGGGTTACACTGAGAGCTGTTGGGGTCGTGTTTGGGATATTTTGCATGTGAGTTTAACAGGTGTATGGCCATGGTCGACTGCAGTGTGCTGGTGTTGTTGTGTAGTGTGTTGTTGTGTTGTTGATCCCGCTGTCATATTAAACCACACACTCTAATCCTCCCGATGAACTGCTGTTTGATTAATGTGCGTCACACGAGTGTGTTAATGTGATTATGGAGGATCTGCTGAGGGCCTGTGTGTCCACACGTGCTGCTGATCTCTCTCTCTGTGTGTGTGTGTGTGTGTGTAAGACAACACACAGTTCCAGCACAGATTCTGCAGTGTGTGTATCTGCACTAGTGTCATCAGGGTCTGCAGTGTGGAGTCGAGTAAAGCTGAACACACTCATGATCTGTAGAGTCCTCCCAGATAATCATGATTAAATAAATAAGAGACGCTGTCCTCGAGTTCATCAGTGGAGTTCAGCACGACTGAATCCATTCAGCTGGTCTCTGGTGGAGCACGCTTAATAATAATAATAATAATAATACCTTTTATTTATAGGCGCCTTTCAAAGCACTCAAGGACACCTTACAGCAGACCACAAGCACATAATAAAAATACAAGCAGTAAAAAAAAATAAGAAGCGGCATAAAATTAAACCAGCAAATCATTAAAAGCTATCCTAAACAAAAACGTTTTTATCTGAGATTTAAAATTGGAAATAGAGTCCATCTGGCGAATGTGCAAAGGCAGGGCGTTCCATAACTTTGGTGCTGTACAACTAAAAGCCCTGCCACCAAATGACTTCATCTTAAAGTTTGGGACAGATAGGAGTTCAGCAGAAGATGATCTCAGTGAGCGCGAAGGAGTGTACAAATGAAGAAGATCAGAAAGATAGTGAGGGGCCAGGTTATGAAGAGCTTTGTATGTTAAGAGGAGGGTTTTCTATTGTATACGATAGTGAACAGGGAGCCAGTGCAGGTGAAAAAGAATTGGAGTTATGTGATCAGAAGTACGCGAGCCGGTGACTATCCTAGCCGCTGAATTCTGAATTAACTGTAGTCTATGAAGTTGTTTTTTCAGGGATGCCAGATAGGAGCGAGTTACAATAATCAATCCGTGATGTAATCAGAGCATGAACAAGCACTTCAGTACTTTGTTGAGATAGTGAAGGGCGAAGTCTTGCAATGTTACGCAAATGAAAAAAGGCAGAACGTGAGATATTACTAATATGAGAACCAAACGAGAGCATGCCATCCAGTATAACCCCAAGACTTTTCACGTGGGTTGAGAAATTGACTGGGGAGTCATCAATAAACAGGGTAAAAGATTGAGCTTTGGATAAGACAGATTTTGAGCCAACCAGAAGGGCTTCAGTTTTACTGGCGTTTAACTTGAAGAAATTATTAGTCATCCATATATTAATCTCATGTAAACATTTAGTAAGATCAGGAGGGGGGTGAGTAGTTGTGGGTTTTGTGGAGATATAAACTTGGGTATCATCTGCATAACAATGAAAATGTATGCCAAAAGAACGAAATATATGACCTAGTGGTAAGATATAAATAATAAATAAGAGTGGCCCCAATACTGACCCTTGAGGCACACCATGAAGGATTGAAACAGGATCAGAGCGTCTATTGTTTATCTGCACAAACTGTTTTCTGTCACTTAAATAGGAAGAAAACCAGCTAAGTGCATTGTCAGCTATTCCTACAGAAGCCAGTCGTTCCAGTAACAGTGAATGACTAATAGTATCAAAAGCCGCAGTAATATCTAAAAGAATAAGTATAGACAGATAACCAGAATCAGCAGCTAAGAGAAGATCGTTTACAACCTTAGTGAGGGCTGTTTCTGTGCTGTGTTTGGGGCGAAACCCAGATTGAAAGTGCTCATAGATGTTATTACTTTGAAGATGTGAATGAAGTTGAGCTGCTACTGTTCTTTCAAGTATTTTTGAAACAAATGGAAGGTTGGAAATTGGCCTAAAATTGTTTAGGTCATTAGGATCAGCACCAGTCTTTTTAAGTATTGGAGTGATAGAAGCCATTTTTAAAGATGAAGGAACAGTAGCAGTTGTTAGTGAAGAACACACTATAGACGTAATAAAAGAGGAGAGCGAATTAATGCAGGACTTAACTAAAACAGTAGGTAGGGGATCAAGTGAGCAGGTAGAGGTCTTAGACTTCATGATCTCCCTAGTAATAAAATCAACTGAGGGCAGTTCAAAATTAGAGAAAATACTTACTGACCCGCTAATGTGGCTATGATCATACTGATAATCATGAGAAATCAAAACAGAATTAAGCAATTCATGGTGAATATTATCAGTCTTAGCATGGAGAAAATTAGAGTAGGAAACACACTGAGTGGGCTCAAGTGAAACAGAATCATGTGGTTTCAACAATTTGGCAACAGTACAGAACAGAGTTCTTGTATTTGAGTGTCCAGTGGTGATAAGATTTGAGTAGAATGTTGATTTTGCTCTTTCTATTGCACCCTTGTAGGAAGCAAGATGCTCAGAATACATCTGCTTATGAACTTCAAGACCAGTTTTATTCCAGAGTCTCTCCAGGCGACGACCTAGAGCTTTTTGATGACGAAGTTCAGGAGTAAACCATGGAGAGGGATTGATATAAGATACAGTGCGGGTTCTTAAAGGAGCCACAGTGTCTAATATTTGAGACAAGCTATTGTTATAGAAATGTACCAAATCAGAAGTAGAAGTGGACAAACACTGGTTTACAGAATAATCAATCATTCCTTCCAGCACATGATGGTCAATGTTCTTGATATTGCGAAATGAGACAGAGCGTAGAGGTTTAACTCTTCCCAGAGAAAGGAAAACATTAAAAAATACAGATTTATGATCTGAGATTAAATGATCATTTGAAGAGATATTATTAGGGACAACGCCAGAACAGCATACAAGATCTAGAATATGCCCCTTGGAGTGTGTTGGAAAGTGAACATACTGCACAAGGTCAGCACTGTCCAGGACCAGTTTGAAATCATTATATTGAGTGTTGCCAGTGTTATCAGAATGAATATTAAAATCTCCCATCAACATAATATTCGGAGATAAGGTACACACATGTGTTAAAATAGCAGACAGCTCACTAAGAAATATATTCAATGCAGATACCTTTGGTGGTCTATAAATTATAACCAGAACAGTAGGAGTCTGACGCTTAGCTTAGCTTAGCATAGATCATTGAATCCGATTAGACCGTTAGCATGAATGAAGATGAATACGGAGTATGATTAGTTGTCCTGTTCCGAGCTCGACTCTCCTCTGGGTCATCGTGTATAAAGACTGACTGAAAGGGAAGAGCAGTTCTGTACACACACACACACACACACACACACACACACACACATACACCTGAAACAAGCAAATGACACAATGACAGGTTATTCCAATATCATCCAGCACTACTTTGTGTGTGTGTGTTTGTGTGTGTGTGTGTGTGTGTGTGTGTGTGTGTGTGTGTGTGTGTGTGTGTGAGAGAGAGAGAGATTTTTGTGGTGTGTATGTCATTGTGTGTATGTGTGATTTGTGTTTGCATGTGTGCATTATTCTGTGTCTGTAGTGTGCATGTGCATGTGCATGTGTGTGTGTGTGTGTGTGTGTGTGTGTGTGCGCTGCTGCTGTGTTTGACCTACTTCAGTATCTGCATCTGCATCACACACTGCAGCTCCAGTGTGTGTGTGTGTGTGTGTGTATATGTCTGTGTTTGTGTCTGTTTGTGTATCAGTGTATACTACTGAGTGTGTGCATCAATCTGATTGTGTGTGTGTGTGTGTGTGTGTGTGTGTGTGTGTGTGTGTGTGTGTGTGTGTGTGTGTGTGGGGTCATGTGTGAGTGTTTTTGTGTAGTAGTGTATATTAGTGTGTGTGAGCCTCATTCTGATTGTGTTTGTGTGTGTACATCAGTCAGATCGAGTGTGTGTGTTAGTGTACTGTATATCAGTGTGTGTCCCTCATTCTGTTTGTGTGTGTGTGATCATTCTGACTGTATGTACATCAGCCTGATTTTGTGTGTGTGTGTGTGTGTGTGTGTGTGTGTGTGTGTGTGTGTGTGTGTGCAGTGGAGGAGGTTCCCCCGCCGGTGTCTCTGCTGCCCGTCTGTCCTCCTCCTCCTCTGGCCGCTCTCTCTCAGCACCGCAGCAGCAGCAGCAGGTTCTCCAGTCTGGGACGCCTCTTCAAACCCTGGAAGTGGAGGAAGAAGAAGAGCGAGAACTTCAAGCTGAGGGCCACAGGTCAACACACACACACACACACACACACACACACACACACACACACACACACAGACAAAGTCACTCAGACTGATCCACAAACTGATATACATAATATAGACACACTCGAGCTGATACACACACTAAGACAATTCCCAGACAAACACACAGACACAAACATTCTCGACCTGATACACACACACACACAAACACACACACACACACACACACACACACACACACACACTGATGTAGACTCATTCATTCATTCATTCGTTTTCCTTCAGCTTAGTCCCTTTATTCATCAGGGGTCACCACAGCGGAATGAACCGCCAACTATTCCAGCACATATTTTACACAGCGGATGCCCTTCCAGCCGCAACCCAGTATTGGGAATCACCCACACACACTCATTCACACACACACTCTCATACACTACGGCCAGTTTAGTTGATCAATTCCCCTATAGCGCATGTGTTTGGACTGTGGGGGAAACACACACACACACACACACACTCAGTCTGCTGTTTAATGCAGTGGCAGACACTGAATGATGAGCACATCAGTAATGTACAATACTCATCAGTGATTCAGTGTCAATATATGCACCGTCAGTGTTAGAGGAGGAGGAGGAGGGTGATGATGATGATGATGATGATGATGAGGATGATGATGATGATGATGATGGACAGAGCTGCAGTACATTCACTTTCACCTCAGGAATCCTGACACACACTGCTGACAGACAGTCATGTTTGTGATCTGCAGCATCTTTAATCCTCAAACAATAGTCAAGATGACCTCTGACCTGCTCCTCGTCTCCAGCAGTGTATCCCACAGCTGTTATGCCTCATTATAGTGAGAATATGGACACAGAGACTCAAACTGAGCCAGATATACTGCTTTTCACTGCACACGTGGATCATTATATGGAGAAAATGACGGAGTGTGCTGTAAATGAAGGAAAAACACATTAAAATAATCTAAATATCACTCATGATCACTCCAGTAATCATCATCCTAAGATTATATTCTAGTGTCTAGTTGTAAACAGTGATGAGGCTTCAGAAACGCTGAACAATGTGCAGGATAATTAAAGGAGCATCAGCACACCCTCATCAGTCCCTCAGTGTGTGTTCTTAAAGGGCCAGTTCACCCACAGCTGATCACTCCCTCGAGGGCTTCTTCTGGAGTTTCTTTTCTCTGTTGGACACTGAAGAAGATGATTTGAAGAATGTTGGAACCCTGTAACCACTGACCTCCATGCTTTTTGTTTTTCCTACTATGAAAGTCAATGGTTACAGGTTTGCATCTTTCAGCCAATCAGAATCAAGCATTCAACTGCCCTGAAGTGTAGTTAAAAGTTACTGTATTTGTCCCCAGATATGTAAATATGATGATGATGATGTGAAACTGTGTGAGGTTATCTGACCTTCAAGAACACACACCGCCCTGTTGATGATGATGATGATGATGATGTGTGTGTGTGTTCAGCTCTGGAGAGGAAGATGTCAGTGCGTCAGACTCGAGAGGAGCTGATCAAGCGAGGAGTGCTGAAGGAGATCTTCCAGAAAGGTTCTTAATATTTCCTCTTCATCATCTCTTCTTATTCTGTATATTCAATATGCTGCTTTGATTCCATAAGCTCAGCTGTTCTCTGATATCTACACAGAAGCTTTATGGCCTGGGTAACTTTAGAAATGGTTTTATATGCTCATGTATTACTCCATAGAATACCCCTACAGTCAGAAGCTCCTCATTGACCATATTTGGGTTGGTCATGAATATTAATGAGCTCTGCTCTGACACAGCTCTCAGTGCCTGCTCTTGCGCGCATGTTAAAATAATCATGCTTAGTTTGTCAAAAATAGTTTAGCATTTATTTGAATATTTAATCATAGATTTAATATGTTTAAATCTGTTCCACTGAAGTGGTGGAGAGGTCAGTTTTACCTCGTGCATCAGATATCTAATGTAACGCACCAGAGGACGCTCACTTCGCTCCCGAGATGTGTTGTGGATGAAATTCTGGCTAAATTACAATTAAACCCAACAAAAGAGACTGACAGTGATTTATTTAGAGTTTCATTTTGAAGAGTTAGGGTTAGAGGCAGGAATCTGCATAAACATCATCTTCACTCCAGGAAAAGGACAGTAAGAGCTGAGTGATATGACACCATGCATAAACCAGCATTAACTCAGCCGTCTACATGTGTTTGCTGCCTCATTACAAACATACAGGAGGCTATAGCAGAGGGGGAGGAGCTACAGAGGCTATAGCAGAAGGGGAGGAGCTACAGAGGCTATAGCAGAGGCGGGAGGAGCTACAGAGGCTATAGCAGAGGCGGGAGGAGCTACAGAGGCTATAGCAGACGGGGAGGAGCTACAGAGGCTATAGCAGACGGGGAGGAGCTACAGAGGCTATAGCAGAGGCGGGAGGAGCTACAGAGGCTATAGCAGAGGCGGGAGGAGCTACAGAGGCTATAGCAGAGGCAGGAGGAGCTACAGAGGCTATAGCAGACAGGGAGGAGCTACAGAGGCTATAGCAGACGGGGAGGAGCTACAGAGGCTATAGCAGACGGGGAGGAGCTACAGAGGCTATAGTAGAAGGGGAGGAGCTACAGAGGCTATAGCAGACAGGGAGGAGCAACAGAGGCTATAGCAGACGGGGAGGAGCTACAGAGGCTATAGAAGAAGGGGAGGAGCTACAGAGGCTATAGCAGAAGGGGAGGAGCTACAGAGGCTATAGCAGAGGGGGAGGAGCTATAGGTGGTTAAAGAAAAGGGGAGGAGCTACAGAGGCAATAACAGGGCGAGGAGCTACAAGGCTGTAGCAGAGGGGGGGGAGCTACAGAGGCTGTAGCAGAAGGGGAGGAGCTACAGAGACTAGCAAGGGGGAGGAGCTACAGAGGCAATAGCAGAGGGGGAGGAGCTACAAGGCTGTAGCAGAGGGGGAGGAGTTACAGAGGCTGTAGCAGAAGCGGAGGAGCTACAGAGGTTATAGCAGAAGGGGAGGAGCTACAGAGGCTATAGCAGAGGGGGAGGAGCTACAGAGGCTACAGCAGAAGGGGAGGAGCTACAGAGGCTATAGTAGAAGGGGGTGGAGCTACAGAGGCTATAGCAGAGGGGGAGGAGCTATAGGTGGTTAAAGAAAAGGGGAGGAGCTACAGAGGCAATAACAGAGGGCGAGGAGCTACAAGGCTGTAGCAGAGGGGGAGGAGCTACAGAGGCTGTAGCAGAAGGGGAGGAGCTACAGAGACTAGCAAGGGGGAGGAGCTACAGAGGCTGTAGCAGAGGGGGAGGAGTTACAGAGGCTGTAGCAGAAGGGGAGGAGCTACAGAGGTTATAGCAGAAGGGGAGGAGCTACAGAGGCTATAGCAGAGGGGGAGGAGCTACAAAGGCTACAGCAGAAGGGGAGGAGCTACAGAGGCTATAGTAGAAGGGGGTGGAGCTACAGAGGCTATAGCAGAGGGGGAGGAGCTACAGAGGCTATAGCAGAGGGGGAGGAGCTAAAGAGGCTATAGCAGAAGGGGAGGAGCTACAGATGCTATAGCAGAGGGGGAGGAGCTACAGAAGCTATAGCAGAGGTGGAGGAGCTACAGAGGCTATAGCAGAGGGGGAGGAGCTAAAGAGGCTATAGCAGAAGGGGAGGAGCTACAGAGGCTATAGCAGAATGGGAGGAGCTACAGAGGCTATAGCAGAAGGGGAGGAGCTATCAGGGGCTAAGCAGAAGGGGAGGAGCTATCAAGAACTTTTGGGGCTAAGCAGAAAGGGAGGAGCTATCAGTGGTTAAGCAGAAGTGGAGGAGCTATAGGTGGTTAAAGAGAAGTGGAGGAGGTATCAGGTGCTAAGCAGAAGGGGAGGAGCAATCAGGTGTTAAGCAGAAGGGGAGGAGCTATCAGGTGTTAAGCAGAAGGGGAGGAGCTATCAGCCACTAAGCAGAAGGGGAGGAGCTATCAGATGTAAAGCAGAAGGGGAGGAGCTATCAGCGTTTAAGCAGAAGAGGAGGAGCTATTGTGGCTAAGCACAAGGGGAGGAGCTGTCAGACACTAAAAGCTCCTGATAGCTCCTCCCCTTCTCTATAGCTCCTGTATGTTTGTAATGAGGTACTATTTGGTAATCATTTATTTCACTGTGTGTGTGTGCGTGTGTGCGTGTGTGTGTGTGTGTGTGTGTGTGTGTGTGTGTGTGTGTGTGTGTGTGTGTGTGTGTGTGTGTGTGTGTGTGTGTGTGTGTGTGTGTCAGACTCCAGGGTCCCAGTGCTGGCGGTGGACGGCCGGCTGGAGAACGGGCTGATATCAGACAGGTCAGACTGTGAGCGGACGGCGGAGATCACCGAGCGACAGAGAAGTGGTCAGTCAGTCAGTCGCTGCTCTACACCACAAAATAAAAGACTTTTTTTGTTCTTCAGACATTATTGAATGACATACGACTCGCTTTGACAGGTGTAAATCTGACTCACCTGCTTACTGTAATATGTCCCTGATACTGAATTAATTTCACAGCTGATTAAAGAGCATCTATTATGCAGAAATTACTTTTAGCGGGGTTTAACCCCAGTGGTGTGTGTGTGTGTCAGCAGTGTGTGTGTATCTCCAGCAGCCTCTAATGGCCAACATGAGTTAATTGTGTTTGTTCTAATCAGACCATATTTAATCAGTCTGCAGAAACACTTTGATTGACATTCTCCCTTTGTACGTGTCATCAGAGGGGGAAAACCCCGCCCACTACTGCCCATCTCTCCCTCATTAACATAGGACAGGGGTGCTCAACCCTATTCCTGGCGATCGACCTTCCTGCAGTTTTCAGTTGCAGCCCTTATCAAACACACCTGCCTGTAATTATCAAGTGCTCCTCACGTTCTAGATAATTGGTTCAGGTGTGTTTGATCAGGGTTGGAGCTGAAATCAGCTGGAAGGTCGATCGCCAGGAACAGGGTTGAGCACCACTGACATAGGACATTAGTCTTGTTTTTAAATCTGCCACTATACTGATGCAGAGGCATCTGTAGCTCCGCCCTCTTCTGGAAAGAGCATAATCTCATTTGCATTTAAAGCGACAGTCACCAAAACACCACAATTAGGATCAAAGCCTGAAAGGGTCAGTTTCAGAGAGCTGGAGAACATTATCTGTGGGATATTCTCAGCTCAAACTCACACACACACACACACACGCACACACACACACGCACGCACACACACGCACACACACACACACACACACACACACACACACACACACACACACACACACACACACACACACACTCTAGACACAGCAGAGACGCATTTACAGCTCGTATAAGCAGGCAGAATAGCTCCTCTTTAAGGCCTTAACTAATCTTGAATGTGTTTTCCTCTCCTGCTTGCTCTATATCTGATCTGCGCCACATGAGAGGGAGAAGTCCTAATTGGGTCAGCTGAAGCATGCGGTGTAGAGCGGCCAGAATGACGGCTGTAGTCACTCTAGTAGCCTATAGTTCTGCTGCTGGTGCTGTTGAATGTGTGGAGAGTCGCTGAAGGACACCAGCTCGTGAGGATGATTGGGATTGGGTTGACGTCTGTTTTTACTCGCTCTGTCAAGAAGATTAAAGCACATAAGAGTGAAGATATAGCATGAAAGAGCTGCTTTAGCTAACGGCTCTCTTTAATGAGCTTAGCTGAGATAACGAAGCGCTTCATGAGCTGAATAATGGGCTTTGTTCTGCTGCGGCCGGCTCCTCATACTCAAAATCAGGAGGACGTTTGTTCTCATGGGAGGACGGATCTTCTTCATCCTGGTGTGCTTTACAGTGAGGTGTGGTGTGTGTGTGTGTGTGTGTGTGTGTGTGTGTGTGTGTGTGTGTGTGTGTGTGTGTGTGTGTGTGTGTGTGTGTGTGTGTGTGTGTGTGTGTGTGTATTCAGCCGCTGTGGACTTCCGCTCGCCTCTGGATGGTGGAGTTTGTGCTCAGGACAACAACACGCTCAAGTCTCTCACGCTTCCTCCCAAGAAAACAGTCACGTTCCCCGGTGACCTTCAGGAAACGCCCGCCAAACCTCAGCTCATCCACAAACAGCCCCCCGCCCTGCCACCCAAACCCTTCTCCAGACTGGCCAATCACAGCACAGGTGAGAAACAAGTCCTATATATGCTCTATAGTTATAAACAACTACAGCATCTGCTTATTACTATAGATGCTACCATATGTATGTTACCATAGCAACAGTAGAATCACCACAACAGATCAATTACTATAGTTGTTGTGTTACCATAGCAACTGCAGAATCACCACAACAGATCAGTTACTATAGTTCATGTTACCATAGCAACAGTAGAATCACCACAACAGATCAATTACTGTAGTTGTTGTGTTACCATAGCAACTGTAGAATCACCACAACAGATCAATTACTGTAGTTGTTGTGTTACCATAGCAACAGTAGAATCACCACAACAGATCAATTACTGTAGTTGTTGTGTTACCATAGCAACAGTAGAATCACCACAACAGATCAATTACTGTAGTTGTTGTGTTACCATAGCAACAGTAGAATCACCACAACAGATCAATTACTATAGTTGTTGTGTTACCATAGCAACTGTAGAATCACCACAACAGATCAATTACTTCAGCTGTTGTGTTACCATAGCAACTGTAGAATCATCACAACAGATCAGTTACTATAGTTGTTGTGTTACCATAGCAACAGTAGAATCACCACAACAGATCAATTACTGTAGTTGTTGTTACCATAGCAACAGTAGAATCACCACAACAGATCAATTACTGTAGTTGTTGTGTTACCATAGCAACAGTAGAATCACCACAACAGATCAATTACTATAGTTGTTGTGTTACCATAGCAACTGTAGAATCACCACAACAGATCAATTACTTCAGCTGTTGTGTTACCATAGCAACTGTAGAATCATCACAACAGATCAGTTACTATAGTTGTTGTGTTACCATAGCAACAGTAGAATCACCACAACAGATCAATTACTGTAGTTGTTGTGTTACCATAGCAACAGTAGAATCACCACAACAGATCAGTTACTATAGTTGTTGTGTTACCATAGCAACTGTAGAATCACCACAACAGATCAGTTACTATAGTTGTTGTGTTACCATAGCAACTGTAGAATCACCACAACAGATGTCTTCAATCATGAAATTAACATCTTGAATCGTGTGTGTGTGTGTGTGTGTGTGTTTGTGTGTGTGTGTTTGTGTTTGTGTGTGTGTGTGTGTGTGTGTGTGTGTGTGTGTGTGTGGGTGTGTGTGTGTGTGTGTGTGTGTGTGTGTGTGTGTGTGTGTGTGTGTGTGTGTGTGTGTGTGTGTGTGTGTGCGCGTCAGACTCATGTCTACAGGGAAGGCTGTCTCCTCCTCTACCTCCTAAGAAGGTGATGCTGTATGTGCCGGCTGTGTCCTCATCTCCGCTGTCGTTCACTCAGAAGACGCCTGCTCTGATGCAGTATAAGCACCCGCTGCAGCTGCAGTATGGCTCCGCCCACCCGTCCAGCCGAATCATCGACGAGCTGCAGAAAACACTGGCGCTCAGCATGCAGAGGCTGGAGAGGTGCGCCACACTCACTAGTGCTGTCTATATAGTGTGCCAGAGCTCACTGCAGTGCGTCACCTTTGCTGAGTGTGTTTATACTGTTATTGAGCTCCTGTTCTGTCTGTGTGTGTGTGTGTGTGTTAGTCAACTGACTGCTGTGTGTTTCAATGGTCTGACTAAAGTGTGTGAGTGTGTGTTCTGACTGCTGCTGTGTGTGTCCGCAGCTCTGCTCTTCACACTGCTCAGTACAGCAGTGCAGTGGTCGAGTGTGAGGATGAAGATGATGATAAAGAGAACATCCCTGATGAGTCTGACTATGAGGATCTGCCCAGCCTATACAGAGATGAAGAGCAGGAGGAGGAAGAGGAGGAGGAGGACGAGGATTCACTGTTCTCCAGTCAGTGCACACACACACACACACACACACACACACACACATAGAATCACAGATATGCACACACATACAGCGCAATCAGTGAGGTGTGCTGAGCTCAGAAACAAGCAGGCTCAGTTCAGTTCAGTTCAGCTCATCTGTGTGTCTCCAGCTCCTCTACACTGTAGATTGTGTGGCAGCAGCTGAACACAGAAGTTCTAGTGAACTGAAGCTGTGTCAGTCCAGTGTTCAGAGCTGAAGTTCAGTTCAGTTTAGTGTGGGTTAATCTTCACTGCTGAAAGTCCAAACACTGAAGAGCAAATCCATCCATGCTCAGAAACACAAGACCCAAACCAAGCAGGACAGTGGAGACAGTGGAGGAACAAACTTCACCAACTGACCAAAGTGAAGGAGAGAAACCTGGAGAGAAAGCAGGCTCAGTTGGGCTCCACCATTTATCCTCTGGCCGAACGTCTTGTGCAGAGCTGCAGTCTAGGCGCCGGAGGCTGGAGAGCGCTGGACGTCCATCGTGGAGAAGCTGCCGGTGGGAGAGGTCACCGGCGGGTGTTCAGGCTGACCCAGAGGATCAATGCAGAGACTCGTCTGTCACTGGGAATCAGTCTCATGCTCTCCACTCCTCCATGACCACCACAGCAGCTGCTCAGGATACGGCCTGGTCCAGGATTATGGAGACCTCTAGAAGTTCTCTATGGTTGGCATCATCTCTTCGTATGTGTAGATCCTTGAGGTTCTCGATGGTTGACATAATTTCTCCACAGGTCTCGGACTAATGGTGCTGCAGAATCTCTGAGGCCTCGGGATGAGTGTGCCCAGGGGGAGATGCAGGAATGGAGTGCTATAAATGAAGTCAGCAGTTCTAGAAACACACATGTAACAGGCCCGTAGCCAGCCTGGTGAAAGGGGAGGTTCTTTTTCTCAAAAAGTGGACCTTTTTGCAGTTATACGCCTCAGTTTCTATTTAACTATGAGATATAAATACTGCATTAAGTGACATTTTAAGCAGTATTTGTTTCTGCTGGATTAGCTAGTTGGATGTCATCATAAACACATTTTTTGATGTACTAAAATATTTCCTAAAAATTTGCAAAAAAAAAAAAAATTAAAACATTTTTAAAATACAAATTTATTACATCATATATCATTAGGAAAAAATAGGAATCTGTTAAAGTTTTAAAGTAAAAAACTGTAGCCTACTGTCATTTATTAGACAAAAAACAAACTGGCCAACACATTCAACTGTCCTCAGTCACAATTTGGCCATTTCAATAAAAAAATAATAATTAAAACCAATAATAATAATATAAATAATATAATAATAAAACAATAATAATGAATTCTTCAAAAATTTTCTAGCCTCTTTGATGAAAAAAAAATACATTTGAAAATTCCTGGATATCAACAATAGCCAAAATATATTCACATTAATGTAATATGCTCCGCTTCTGGTGCTTCACACCTTTTTATTGCTCATTTTTTATTTCAGGAATAAGGTCCAAGATTTAGAATAAAAGTTACCTGTAAAATGTTTTCTCTGTTTAAAAACAATACAGTAGAAACTTCTCCTACATCAGATTATAGTCAACAGCCGACAGAGGATTCCGTTTGGATTATTTTCATTATTTATGATGGCACAGCAGTCAAAATAGGACAAATGAGCTCATGTATGGGACAAATTCTGGACCTTTGTCAGTGAGGGGTGGGTCTTCCGAACCCCCCCTGGCTACAGGCCTGAAAAGTTCGAACACATGTTTTCTGCTTATAGTAAACATGTTTTTAAGAGAGTTTTGGCTGTAAAAGCGCACCTACAGGTGTTTCAGGCGCAGCTCAGATTTTCTCCAGGTCATCATTTATTTTATTTATATTAATTTTGTCTAAAAAATGATTAGACCTGTCCAGTTTCATCTGGAATGCTTCCCAGATCACCTTCTGAAGTGGTTTGAGCGATCAAATTTATATCCGTTCAGAATAAATTGAATGAAGTGACCGAACAGCCTCAAGAACACAGACGTGATGGAAATAGCACCTTTTGCTGTGAAGTAACATCGGACGGCTGAGGACTCTGCTTGCCATTAAAGCCAAAAAAATAATGGCAAAAATAGGGAAAGGGAGGTCATGTACTGGACAAGTGCCTGTCTTTTCTGCCTCTCTTGCTCTTTTCGACTCATAGCGTTACTCAGTAAGGATGTCGCATCAAAGATTGAAGTGTTACCGCTCAGTGGGTTATGTCACGTGAGTCGCGTCACATTATTGTGGCTTTGAGGCTCCATGGAATTCGAATTACTGGCCATAGTTATTTAAAGTTACACTTTATTACAGTATATATTCAATATAAATATATATATTATATTGATTATATAATAAACATATTATATCATATTAAATTACATAAAATAATTAAAAGTACAAAATCTGGACCTTTTGGCCGTGGGGGGTGGTTCGTTCGAACCACCCGAACCCCCCCTGGCTACGGGCATGTGTAACGCAGATGAGAGTTTCTAACACAGTGTGCTGCATGAGGACAGGAGGAGTGTGTCCTGCAGGTGGTTGTTGAGCCCACTCACCTGTGTGGAGCACACTCATGCATCATACTGTTATGTGCTGCAGTGTGTGTGTGTGTGTGTGTGTGCGTCACTAAAGAGATCGTCTTTACTGTAGTGTTGAACTGCGAGAGTGTGTCTGAGCCTCGCACATTATCAGGAAGGCTATTCCAGAGTTTAGGAGCCATACATGAGAAGGCTCGACCTCCTTTAGTGGACTTTGATATTTTAGGCACTACAGAAGCCCTGAATTCAGAGGATGCTGGACCACCAGCCAACAGAGCATTACAGTCATCTAATCTAGAGCTCATACATGCATCAACTACCTTTCTACATCTGAGATGGATAGCATACTTCATAGGCTCAGTGTGTGTGTGTGTGTGTGTGTGTGTGTGTGTGTGTGTGTGTGTGTGTGTGTGTGTGTGTGTGTGTGTGTGTGTGTTTGTACAGGTACGCTGGCGCTGAAGGTGTTGCGCGCGGACTCTCTGGCGGTGAAGCTCAGCAACAGGCCGTCTCAGAGAGAGCTGCAGGAGAAAAACATCTTACCTGTTCAGACGGACGAGGAGCGCCTGCAGTCCAGACAGATGATCGGCAGCAAACTCACACGGTACACACACACACACACACACACACACACACTCCCGGACACATCACACTGTTAAACACAGCAGTGAGCACACATGATGCTGATCTACAGGCTATTCAGACCGTGTGTGTGTGTGTGTGTGTGTGTGTGTGTGTGTGTGTGTGTTTTGAACAGGAGACTGAGCCAGAGACCCACAGCTGAAGAGCTGGAGCAGAGGAACATCCTCAAACGTCAGTCACACATACACACACACACACACACACACACACACAAAGTCAGTCCTACAAACATGCAATGCACACACTTTTACACACACTCTCAGACAGACACACATCAGCAGTCAACACACACAGTCAGTCCTACACACTTGTTTCCACACACTCTCGTGTCAGTGTGGTGTTTGTGATCTCCTGTTTGTCCTGCAGCTCGTAATGAACAGGAGCAGATGGAGGAGAAGAGAGAGATCAGACGCAAACTCTCACGCAAGGTATGTGTGTGTGTGTGTGTGTGTGTGTGTGTGTGTGTGTGTGTGAGAGAGAGAGTGAGTGAGTGTGTTTATGTCAGCATGATTGTGTTATGTATGTAACAGTGCCGTGTGTGTGTGTGTGTTCAGCTCAGTCAGAGGCCTACAGTAGAGGAGTTGCGGCGAGCGAAGATTCTGATCCGCTTCAGTGATTATGTGGAGGTTTCAGACGCTCAGGATTACGACAGACGCACAGACAAACCCTGGACCAGACTGACGGCGGCCGACAAGGTCACACCAGCACCTCTGCTCATCAATAACACACAATCAATAACTATCAACAACACTTAGTGACACTCAACAACAGTCAACGACACTCTATAACACTCGAAGACACTCAACACTCGACAACATTCAAAGACACTCGACGACACTCAACAACAATCAACAACACTCTATAACACTCGAAGACACTCAACAACAATCAAAGACACTCGACAATCAACAACACTTGATGACACTCAATAACACGATGACACTTGACGGCACTTAACGACACTCAAAGACTTAACACTCGTTAACACTTCACAACACTCGACAACAATCAAAGACACTCGACAACAATCAAAGACACTCGACAACAATCAAAGACACTCGACAACACTCGACAACAATCAAAGACACTCGACGACACTTGACAACAATCAACAACACTCAACAACAATCAAAGACACTCGACAACACTCAACGACTATCAAAGACACTCGACAACAATCAAAGACACTCGACAACACTCAACGACTATCAAAGACACTCGACAACACTCGACAACAATCAACAACACTCAACAACAATCAAAGACACTCGACAACACTCAACGACTATCAAAGACACTCGACAACAATCAAAGACACTCGACAACACTCAACGACTATCAAAGACACTCGACGACACTTGACAACAATCAACAACACTCAACAACAATCAAAGACACTCGACAACACTCAACGACTATCAAAGACACTCGACGACACTTGACAACAATCAACAACACTCAACAACAATCAAAGACACTCGACAACACTCAACGACTATCAAAGACACTCGACAACAATCAAAGACACTCGACAACACTCAACGACTATCAAAGACACTCGACAACACTCAACGACTATCAAAGACACTCGACAACACTCAACGACTATCAAAGACACTCGACAACACTCAACGACTATCAAAGACACTCGACGACACTTGACAACAATCAACAACACTCAACAACAATCAAAGACACTCGACAACACTCAACGACTATCAAAGACACTCGACAACAATCAAAGACACTCGACAACACTCAACGACTATCAAAGACACTCGACAACACTCAACGACTATCAAAGACACTCGACAACACTCAACGACTATCAAAGACACTCGACGACACTTGACAACAATCAACAACACTCAACAACAATCAAAGACACTCGACAACACTCAACGACTATCAAAGACACTCGACAACAATCAAAGACACTCGACAACAATCAAAGACACTCGACAACAATCAAAGACACTCAACAACAATCAAAGACACTCGACGACACTCAACGACTATCAAAGACACTCGACAACAATCAAAGACACTCGACGACACTCAACGACTATCAAAGACACTCGACAACAATCAAAGACACTCGACAACACTCAACGACTATCAAAGACACTCGACAACAATCAAAGACACTCGACAACACTCAACGACTATCAAAGACACTCGACAACAATCAAAGACACTCGACAACACTCAACGACTATCAAAGACACTCGACAACAATCAAAGACACTCGTCGACACTCAACGACTATCAAAGACACTCGACAACAATCAAAGACACTCGACAACACCCAACGACTATCAAAGACACTCGACAACAATCAAAGACACTCAACGACACTCGTCAACTATCAACAACACTCAACAACAATCAAAGACACTCAACAACACTCGACAACAATCAAAGACACTCGACGACACTCAACAACAATCAAAGACACTCGACGACACTCGACAACACTCGACAACAATCAAAGACACTCGACAACAATCGACAACAATCAAAGACACTTGATGACACTCAACAACACTCGACAACATTCAAAGACACTCGACGACACTCAACAACATTTCAAAGACACTCGACAACAATCAACGACACTCGACAACAATCGGCAACATTCAAAGACACTCAACGACAATCGATAACACTCAACAACACTCAACGACTCTCAACGACACTCAACAACACTCAACGACACTCAACGACACTCAACAACACTCAACGACACTCAACGACACTCAACAACACTCAACGACTCTCAACGACACTCAACAACACTCAACGACACTCAACGACACTCAACGACACTCGATGACACACTATTACTATGTCCCATTACTACGGAAGTCAATAGTTACAGGTTTCCAACATTCTTCAAAACATCTTTAGTGTTACAGTGACTGTGATGATGATATATGATGGAACACTAGCATCTGCTCATGTGTGTGTGTGTGTGTGTGTGTGTGTGTGTGTGTGTGTGTGTGTGTGTGTGTGTGTGTGTGTGTGTGTGTTCGCAGGCCGCCATTAGGAAAGAGCTGAATGACTTCAAGAGCAATGAGATGGAGGTTCATGAGTCCAGCAGACATCTGACCAGGTCAAGAGTTCAGCAGCTTGAGCTTAAACCATAGTCTTCATAATGAGTCATTCAAATGATTCATTCAAAACTGATGATTCTTTTAGAATGAAGCAGTATCTGACGTCATTGAATCATCAACATCAATTGTTTTAGAAATGACGCAACATCTCACTCTAAGAATGGATCATCGAGTCATCGGCTCAAGTGATTCTTTTAGAAATGAATCAGTATCTGTCTTTATGAATGGATCATTGAATCAATGACTCAAATGATCAGGAACAGATTCATTTAGAGGGGAAAGAGTCAGTGTTACACAAATGATCTCCTCCAGCTTTAATTTAATTATATTGACTGACATATCTGAAAATGTGACCGAATGTTGTGTACTGCAGTGTTTCTGCACCGTACTGTAGTCAAATATCCGAATCTGTTGTGCTGGTTTTACAGTTGCTTTGGTAACACAACTACCACAGCATTATAGACTTACTGTGTGTGTGTGTGTGTGTGTGTGTGTGTGTGTGTGTGTGTGTGTGTGTGTGTGTGTGTGTGTGTGTGTGTGTGTGTGTGTGTGTGTGTGTGTGTGTGTGTGTGTCCTGCAGGTTTCACAGGCCGTAGCACTGCTGTCTGGAGGACTGAAGCGGTCAAACACACACACATGAACAGAGATGGACTGACCGTCACTCAGGATGACCAGCGGCTCTGCTTTCACGCGTTTACAGACTCTCTCACACTTCATCTGCGTTCACACACACACACACACACACACGCACATTGTGAGATTCCCAAAGGTTTCCTTCAGCATTCACATCGACAGCAAACTGTGAATTCATCAAGAGTCATTTGATTCATCCGTTTCTGCTGTTCATTGAGTCATTTGATTCAGATGTTTTGTGTGTTTGAGAGTCATTTGATTCAGATGTTTCTGCTGTTTATTTAGAGTCATTTGATTCAGATGTTTCTTGGTTGCATCAAGAGTCATTTGATTCAGAGTCGTTTGATTCAGACATTTCTGCTGTTCATCAAAAGACATTTGATTCAGAGTCATTTGCTTTGTGAGTTCATCAAGAGTCATTCGATTTAGATGTTTCTTGTGTTCATGTAGAGTCATTTGATTCTGAATCATTTGTTTAGTGGGTTCATCAAGAGTCATTTGATTCAGATGTTTTTGCTGTTCATCGAGCATCATTTGATTCAGAGTCATTTGCTTTGTGAGTTCCTGAAGAGTCATTTGATTCAGATTGATTTGCTTCGTGAGTCATTTGATTCAGACATTTGTGTTCATGGAGAGTCATTTGTTTCAGAACAGTTTGATTCAGACGTTTCTTGTGTTCATCAAGAGTCATTTGATTCGGGTGTTTCTTCTGTTCATCTGGAGTCTTTTGATTCAGATGTTTTGTGTGCTTGTCAAGAATCATTTGATTCAGATGTTCACTGTGTTTATTTGTTATTGAGTCGTTTGTTTGATTCAGATGTTTTATGTCTTCATCAAGAGTCATTTGATTCAAATGCTTTGGCTGTTCCTGGAGAGTCATATGATTTTGATTCAGATGTTTTGTGTTGATGGAGAGTCGTTTGATTCAGACGATTCATCTGAAGTGGCTGAGTGAATTGTTGATGTTATTTATGTCCATCATATATCGTCTGAGTTCTCCCAGATCATGATGGTTTTTAATATGATTATAGTGTGTAACGTCAGCGTCCTCACGTTTCTAATCGTGCAGTGTTTTTATACATGTTTTATTTCTATCGTGTGTCTGTGTTTATTTTATCCTCCGTTCATCATTTATTTACTTAAATTACATTATTTTTGAGTTTTTGTCTGTTTGTGTTGTTTATCGTTCATTCACACGCTAAAACAGACATCATCAGACTTACAGCATTGAGTGTGTGTGTGTGTGTGTGTGTGTGTGTGTGTGTGTGTGTGTGTGTGTGTGTGTGTGTGTGTGTGTGTGTGTGTGTGTGTGTGTTAGCTGTGTTTCCATTCACATTATTTTATTGCACACTTTGGAATATTGCAGAAACATTGTTTAATGGAAAATCAAGATGTTTTATGCAATATTCCAGTTTTGTGCATCACATTAAAGCACAGGTGTCAAACTCAGTTCCTAAAGGGCCGCAGCTCTGCACAGTTTAGTTCCAACCCTAATTAAACACACCTGATCAAACTAATTGAGTGCTTCAGGCTTGTTTGAAACCTACCAATAAGTGTGTTGAAGCAGGGTTGGAACTAAACTGTGCAGGGCTGTGGCCCTCCAGGAATTGAGTTTGACATCCCTGCATTAAAGGGTCCGTTCACCCCCAAATCAACATTTACTCACTACTCACTCTCCCTCCAGTGGGGTTAAACCTAAACATATTCCACTGAACTCACAAGAAGATATTTTGAAGAATGCTGAAACCTGTAACCACTGACTTCTGTAGTAGGAAAAACAAATAGTGAGTCAATGGTTACAGGTTTTCAGCATTCTTCACAATATCTTCAACAGATCCTCAAGAGATTCTTTTAGAAATGAAGCAACATTTGACTTTAAGAATGGATCATTGAATCATTGACTCAAATGATTCTTTTAGAAATAAACCAGTGTGTGTTTTTAATGAATGGATCAGTGAGTCATTGATTCACTGTCATAATAGGTGCGTTCGACTTCATGCAGCGCTGCGCAGATTGATCGAAGTCTGTCTTAAAGCGGTGCATGCTGGTTAGAAATTTTGGCCGGATTGATGCTGCGCCGACGGCATGTGACTGTCACATGTGGCATCAAAGTACCGCGACAGCGCTTCGAGATCAGACGACTGACTCAGCCCGCGCAGCAACTGAAGAGCGCCTGCATGAACTCTGATGACGACACCAATATAATACGATTGGCCAAGTTCACCGCATGACAACAACCACGTGTGATTCAGGTTTATTATTGGACAACATCCGTCTCACAAATTTCAAAACAAACAATTAACTGTTGTTCAAACCCTCTCTATCTTGTACACATCATGCTTATTAAAAGACTACAAATATTTTACAGCAGCATCATCTTTTGTTAAATAATTTGTTCTGACTAGATTGTTTGCACAGGTTTATTCTGCCTTTTTTATACAGACTACTGTATTTAGCTTCATAAACGATATAAATGATATACTTTAGTAAATAACTTAAATATTAACTCAAATAAGTCTTACAGACTTGTAATACAATAATTATCATCATTGATCCTGACGATTTCTTAGCAAATTAAGTTACAGAAAAATATGTAATATAAAAATATGATTCTAAAATATTTTATTTTCTGTCAAACCATATTACGCAGAAATAAATGTTAAAAGTGTCATTGATGTACCTGCTCTTTCTGGGAAATTTCTACTGAAAGTGTAGCTCATTTATTTTGGTCATTTTGTTCAATCTTTTTGGATTAAAGGGCTTTTTTAAAAATGCCTTCATTATTCAAAATAATCCTATTCGTGGATATTTATTTCATTTTTATATGCCCTTATTTTCCCCCTTATTTCTGATGCATTTGTATGTAGGCTACTTATTTTTAATTCATAATTCCCTTACTGTTTAAAAATGAAGTTTGTAGAGACTGTATTCTGATTTTATTTGTACTTTATATCTTTTGTTGTTATTTCAATAAATAAATAAATAAATAAATAAATGATCACGCCATGTGATCGGTAATCATGACTGCAGCAACTTGAGTCCCCGAAGTGTCCGGCTTGACGGCTCCGTTTTCAACTCCGCCCCCGCCTGCGCTCGGCTAATCTCGTTGGTCACCGGCTGCAGCTGTGCTTAATGTCGAACGCACCTAGCGAGTCCTTCAAATGACTCCTTCAAAACTGATGATTCATTTAGAATGAAGCAGTATCTGTCAGCATTGAATCGTCAACTCAGACGATTCTTTTAGAAATGAAGCAACATCTGACTTTAAGAATGGATCAGTGAGTCAATGATTCATTCATAATGAGTCATTTAAAACTAATGATTGTTTTAGAATGAAGACGTGTCTGTCAACACTGAATCATCAACTCAAATGATTCTTTTAGAAATGAAGCAACATCTGACTTTCAGAATGGATCAGTGAGTCATTGATTCATTCATAATGAGTCATTTAAAACTAATGATTCTTTTAGAATGAAGACGTGTCTGTCAACACTGAATCATCAACTCAAATGATTCTTTTAGAAATGAAGCAACATCTGACTTTAAGAATGGATCAGTGAGTCATTGATTCACTGTAATGAGTCATTCAAATGATTCATTCAAAACTGATGATTCTTTCATGAATGAAGCAGCATCTGCCTTTCAGAATGGATCAACAGGTGTGGAGCAGGTGAATGGAGAGTAAAGAATGGGAGAATTGTGATTGTGTGTGAACTGACCCTTGATCTAGAAACACAGCTCGTGTCTGGAGTCGGTGTGTGTGTGTGTGTGTGTGCGCTGTTTTCTCTCTCTGTAGCTGATCTGGGCCACTCGTATGAATGCTGGAACGCAGAACACTGAATTAATGACACACACACACACACACTGATGGCTAGTTCATCCTCCAGATGACGTTGTGATCATGTTCTGCATGCACTTTACCATATGCACACACTGATGTTGATTTGGACTGCTCCACCGCTGACGGTGTGTGTGTGTGTGTGTGTGTGTGTGTGTGTGTGTGTGTGTGTGTGTGTGTGTGTGTGTGTGTGTGTTGAACACGTCATGATTTTCACTGGTGAACATATTTGTGGAGGAGCTGCTGACATGAGGCTGACCCAAACAGTGAACACACACACACACACACAGTCAGGATACGGGTGTGTGTAACACTGAGCCGTGTTGACCTGCTGACATCTGTGTAACCCTGAATAATAAAGCGCTCAGGAGTCCTGCTCTGCCTCTGGAGACACTCACCTCAGCTCCTCATCACTGCTGTCTGACCTCTGATCAGTGTGTGTGCGGGTCAGTTTAGTGTGTATTACTGACCTCAGCAGCAGCTCCAGAGGTGTGTGTGTGCGTGTGCGTGTGTGTGTGTGTGTTTTCTGGGAAAAATGATGACGTGTTCAATCTCTATTTACCTGCTGTACAGGCACACACACACACACACACACACACAAACGCATACACATATATGCACACACCAACACACACACTGACAATCACACACACACTGGCAATCACACACAAACACTTACAATCACACACACACACACACTGACCATCACACACAAACACTTACAATCACACACACACACACACACACACACACACTGACCATCACACACTGACAATCACACACACACTGACCATCACACACACACAATTACACTCACTGACCATCACACACGCACCAACAATCACACACAATGAAGATCAACGTCACACACACACTGTCACATACACATGGACCAACACACACACACACACACATGAGGACTGCTTGTGGGCTGATCCAGGAGCAGGTTTGATCTGATCTGGATTATTGAGCATTGGCACACACACACACACACACACCCCGGCTGCACATGATGAGGAGAGACTGAGCTCCAGCAGGAACTAAATCATCTTTTTAACAGAGGAGTGTGTGTGTGTGTGTGTGTGTGTGTGTGTGTGTGTGTGTGTGTGTGTGTGTGTGTGTGTGTGTGTGTGTGTGTGTGTGTGTGTGTGTTTTTGAAGACTTTGTAGAAACTGCATGACTTTATATGAGGGTGTGTGAGCGCGCGCGAGCGTCACGATTCCAGCAATAAACCCTGACCTTCTTTACCAACACTGACTAAGTGTGTGTGTGTGTCGAGTGTGTGTGTGTGAATAAAACACCATCTTCAACACTAAAGATCCAGCAGCAGCAGCATCCAGGTGTGTGTGTGTGTGTGTGTGTTCTCTTCTTTACGTGTGTGTAGACGTGCAGAAAATACACAATTATGCCAATAATGAGCACACACACACACACACACACACACACACACTGCTGCTCTCACTCAGAGTCTCATTTCTAGTACACAAGACGCATTTTCAATTCTAGCTCAGAGCGGGTTGGGTGGTGTAGGAGCGGCTGGGTTATAATTGGTGCCGTGACCCGGATGGAGTGAGGTTTAGGGGGGGTAACAGCTGGTGAAGTGCTGTGCAGGTAAACCTCACTCCTCTAAGTGTGCTCTAGCGGCAGTCACTAGCGGCCATAATCTTTAGCCTCTTTGTTAGAGCAACTGACTCCCATACGGAAAGTCGCCGGTTCGATCCCAGCTCAGAGCGGGTTGGGTTGTGTAGGAGCGGCTGGGTTATAATTGGTGCCTTGACCCGGGTGGGAGTGAGGTTTAGGGGGGTGAGTGTAGTGGACACCAGCTAATAAAGTGCTGTGCAGGTAAACCTCACTCCTCTAAGTGTGCTCTAGTGGCAGACACTAGCGGCCATGGTCTTGAGCCTCTTTGTTACTCCTGTGCAGAGAGTCGCCGGTTCGATCCCAGCTCAGAGCGGTGGTGTAGGACCAGCATGAGATTTTCCTTAAAACAAGCAAAATAACCTCCCAATGGGGAGAGTAAAAGAAACTTGTTCTCCTTTTGATTTAGGATTATTTTGCTTGTGTTCAGAAAGGCATTTTTACAGCGTATATCTATAAAATCATTTTACAATGAGTTATATATTCTTCAAATTATATCTTAAATGCTGTCAAATGTGCTGTGAAAATGAGTGAAGTATAAAAGCAATGTTCCCTATATTGACTCTCACTTGTTTTCAGTATATTTATTGAATCATTCATCATATTTGGAAACCTGTAAACGCATTTATGTTTGAGCAAACAGCGCCACCCAGTGGACTATCTGCAGTAGACCTGCTCTAAATGCTCCATTCATCACTCAGAAGTATTATTATATGAGCAGTTATTGACCACTAATGAGATTAAAATGTCAAAGTTCATCAGCTAATCACATAGATATATACACTAGATATCACATAGGGACCCTGAGCATGCGTCAATAGCGCCGCCACATTGGTACAGTGCTCCTAGAACAAACGTCATTCAACCGCACTAGTCAAGACAGTGTGCCAATGTGAAGATGCTGGACTTTAGCGCTGTGTACGGGTGTAGTAATGAGCAAAGAAAGAAAACAAAGCACAAAGACAGAACATCTCATAGGTAAGATTTAGTTTTTTATGTTTTTGTATGTTATGAACTTTTGAGCTTAACAAGTAATGTTATTGATGATAATACAGTCTCTTTCTGCAGTGACCATAAGGCAAAGTAGCACCAACTCACACTTAATTCTAAGCTTATGCTAGTTTTGTTGAATAAAATAAGCAAACAATGTTATGAAATATGACAAGAAGACGCTGCGCTGCCAGAAACTTGTATTATTGTCAGCTAAGAGAACGAGTCGTTCATAACGGAGATTCATTCACAAACGAATCGCTCCCTCCGTCAGAATGAGAAGTGAAAGCAGGAGAGGGGGGGTGTTTCAGGACATGGATTAGATCAAATTAAACAGGGAAGGAGGGTAACGCATTTCCATGCACACAAACACACACTCTTTGTCAGGAATGCCCGTGCGGTCACATCCATCAATGTAGAAAAGTGATGTAAAATTATAATATTTCGTAATTGAAATAAATATTTGCATACTGACCACCGGGGAAAACTCCCGATCATAGATATATGTGTATATGTGTATTTCTCTGGCTCTGGATGGCCACAGTCCTCCACTGCACCTTGGTCCCGCATTCATTTCAAAGGAGCGCTACCCTGTACTAAAATGGCGGCTCTATTGACGCATTCGTTCTAATAGACAATAGCAGGGTAGGCGACATCTAGTGTATATATCTATGAGCTAATCAGTAATAATCAGTCAGTAATAATATATGACGACTGTAGACGACAGTACACTACACATACCATTAACAACAAGACAAACCAGCACATCTGAATGGCTTCCAGGTGTGTTTGGCACACTTTCCATTAGAATTTAGTAGTTAATGTATGCTGTTGGGTCGTTTTTGTCCACTCTGGGCTGATTTTGAGTCTTAAATTGGCGTCGACGTTTTCTCAAGTTTAAATCTTATTTTGACACATATTTTGGGAAATCAACAGTAAAAATGACCAATTGTCCCTCTTCCCAACAGGGAAAACCCAGCAACAATCAGGAATACATGAGTATATGCTGTCAGGGCTTTGAAATCAGTCAATAAATGTGATTATAATGGAGTTCAATGGAGCAGAAACAGCTGTGAACGGTAAATGAAGAATCCAAAATCTGCTGTTGCACTAAAACTAATGCATCAAAGCCAAAGCTGTGAAACTGATCTGTCACATGTCCAAGACTAATACAAGAGAAACATATATCCAGTCCATAATTACCATTTACATGGAAAATTACTCATTTTGTGTGTTTCCCCAAATCAGAGATTTCCTGAACTTGGCAATTAAAAAGTCAAAATCATGAATTTATTGAAAAATATTAGTAGTTTTGATCATGAGGGTGATTACCAGATGTCAGTGTCAGGAAAACCACCTCTCACTCAACATCAGCAAAACCAAGGAGCTGGTGGAGGATTTCAGGAGAGAGAAGAGAGAACACACTCCCATCACCATCAACGGGACACCAGTGGAGAGAGTCAGCACTTTCAAGTTTCTTGGAGTACACATCGCTGAGGATCTGACATGGACTGCCCACACAGACGCAGTGCTGAGGAAGGCACAACAACGCCTCTTCTTCCTCAGGCGTCTCAGGAGGTTTGGAATGAGCCCCCACATCCTCCGCTCGTTCTACACCTGCACTGTGGAGAGCATCCTCACTGGGTGCATCACCACCTGGTACGGAAGCAGCACCAGCAGCAATCGCACTTTAACAAATCCATACTTAAAACAATACTGCCTACGTATCGCTGTCAACATTGCCAATTTTACATTGTCTTGTTTTTTGTGAGTATGTAGTTGTATACTGCACTGTCTGTATCCTGCACTGTCTGTATTTACACTGTCTGGAGCCAGCACCTAAGCTTTTCACTCATCATGGCACACGTGCTGCTGATGATGTGACAATAAAAGTGATTTGATTTGATTTGATTAATGCAAAAAAATGAACAATATCAGACATATTTTACAGCAGTTTAATGTTTTCAGCACAGTTCACACGGGTTAAAGATGTCGCACATCACCAGAGGCCGACAGATTACTGGAGAAAGTCTATTAGAGTTTACATCAAAGCACAGTGTGTGTGTGTGTGTGTGTGTGTGTGTGTGTGTTTCTCTGTGTGAGCGACAGATGGCAGTAACACTTCAGTTCTTCAACTCATCTCCGTCCACCTGCCGACATGAACTCACTCAACATTTAATTTAATATCTATATAGTCATTAAATGACGTCCAGAAAGCGACATCATCTGCGAGGCTGATTCCATGTTCATGAGCAGCGCTCGCGGTCACTCTGAGGGCCAAACGCTGACGGAGAAGCGCACGGTTTGACGGACATATCGTGATAAACGCAGTGAAGAGCTCAGCTTGCGGAGTGTGTTTAATGCTGACTGCTGTTTTATTACTCACCATCACAAACACGATGAAGAGTGTGACGCACCAACAAAAACAAACGCGCGGGGCATCACGGGAAATGCAGTTCGACACCACAGCGACGCACATTCGATTCGCTGCAGTTTGTGGATATTTCACATCACAAAATATAGAATGGACAATAACGGATTTGTTGTGATAACAAAAACGAGAAGGTAAATAATAATAAAATATACACGCGATATATGAGAAGTCTCCGAATGCTCCAGCGTCGGGGGCGTTGACTGGTTCTCGTCTCGCGAGACTTGCGTGAAGCGCCGCGCTTCCTTGCTGTTTTTTACTCATCAACACAGAAAACGCAGCAGCGTTACAGGAACGACTGCCTTTAGACGGAAACATTAGTTTAACACTAATATACTCGATATAGCACCATCGCCGAATGAACCCCGAGTTTCACACAGGATATATATCACCATCGTCATCATCATTTGTGGAGCAGCTTCATCCTCAAGTCTCGCGATGATCTTCCCTCTTCCTGTAAGTTGACGCCTCTTGTTTTGTTTTCTGACATTCGCGTCTGGATTACCTGCAGAGCAGCGCAGATCACCAACACAGAATGTGAATTAACTCAGAAACCTCTGTTTGTGTGTCGTTTCAGTGCGCCGTGACCGAACTCTCGCGCCTTTCTCTCTCGCGAGATTTACGCCGTTCTCTCTCAGACTCCATGATCTGCTGTCGAGCGGCGCGGCACGGCGCGATCCTCCCCGCGCGCATGGAGTAACGCGTCCCGGCGAGGATGGAGAGCGCGAAAGCGAAGAAGAGTGTGTGCGTGCGAGCCGAGGATGAGGAGGAGGATGAAGAGCAGAGCGCGTCGAGCAGCCCGATCTCCGCAGAGCCCCTGAGAGCCTGCTCCAGCCTGAGGAAGAGGAGGGTGAAGAGGCATCCGTCCAGCCTGGTGTCCGGGCCCCTGTCGCTGCGGCCCCGTCCCCGCCCCGGGCCCCTGCTGCAGCCGAGTGACCGTCAGTGGGTGCGTGTGGACCTGCGGCGTGGCTCAGTTCATGTGCACCCCCGTCTGCAGGTGTGGGCTCCGCCGCCGCCACCGCGGCCCGTCCTGTGCACCGTGGACTGCACCGCACTGGAGATCGCCCAGCGGCTCCAGCAGAGCAGCGGTTCTGTCCTGCGGCTCCGGGGCCCGCCGTGCGCTGACCTCCCTGACTCCTGTGACCCGCTCAGACTGCCACACAACGGGGCCGAGGGCCTGCAGGACCGGCTGCTGCTGCTGGAGAGGGACCCGCGGTACCCGCAGCCGGAGTTTGAGCTCTTCGCACACTCGGCGTCTCCGCAGGACGAGGACTCCAAGCACTTCTCGGATGTGGACAGCAGCAGTGTGTGTGAGGATCTGGGCCCCGGGGCCCACTTCGGCCAGCACCGCGACTCTCTAAGCGATGATATGATCTTGGGGACGGAGGCGTGTGCGCTGAGCCCTGTGGAGGGCCTGGACCCGTACGGCAGCTCCTCTGATGAGCTGGAGCTGGACCCGGGGCCTGTGGTGGCCCCCAGCGCTCCTCACACTGCAGACTCGGGCCCCGCTGATCCCGGTGCTCCTGAGGATGCAGAGTCGGCCCCGGCGCTGTATGTCCAGCTGCACGGCGAGGCCGCACGCCGCCTGGGCCCCGAGGAGCGGCCCCTGCAGATCCAGAATGACTTCCTCTGTAAGCTGGGCTTTAAGGACCCGTGGCGCGTGCAGGAGGAGGGCATGAACACTGAGCTGGGCTCACTGCTGCGCTTCTACGCAGGTAACGCTGAAATCTGGAGGAAACACACACTACAGCACACAGCTCACACTCAGGTCTGCACATCTGCACAGTTTAGTTCCAGCCCCAATGGACCCTTTTCACACTAGTGTGTTTCTCCACAGCAGAGTCCAGCACATCATTATTTACAGTCCTATTAGCGGACATAAGAACAGAAACACTCCAGGATGGTGTTATCAAGACTTCAGAAAGAGCGAAACAATAGTGTGAGACTGATAACAGCGGCTAGAGGAGAGAATCATGGCAGATTCACTGACCTGCACTCTCACACACTGCAGTACACACACCTCACACACGCAGGAGATCAGTTACTGTAATGTGATGATATAATACACTTATAAATGTTCATACGCTTATTTAAAAATCTAAATATCAAAACCTTTTAAGAGTTTAAGATGCTGATGAGTGTTAAACACGTCATGTGGAAAGGGTCCATTAAACACACCTGATCACACACAGGTGAGTGTGTTGGAGAGCTAAACTCTGCAGGACTGAGTCTGACACCGCTGAGAGATCTGGCATTACAGTCTTCAGTTTTTCTGCGGTGTGTATTGCGATTATGAATACAGTTTCAGCAGATGGCTTTATGAGCTCTATTTGGGGAAAAGTCTTGAGTTTAGAGTGTTTGGGGGGATTTTTATGAATCATGTAAACAAATAATAACCAAATAGCAAGCAGGCGTAATTAGAACAGAGCAAAGCAAACTGAGCGTTCTGCTTTCCGGAGAGTCAGACCGTGTTCAGGAACCAAAATTGAAAACAATAAATGTACAGCAACACTGTGAAGTCTTGGTTTGATTTAATAATTAGTAAAACTAGGGGGCGGCGTGGTGGCACAGTGGGTAGTGACGTCGCCTCACAGCAGGACGATAGCTAGTTCGAGCCTCGGCTGGGTCAGTTGGTGTTTCTGTGTGGAGTTTGCATGTTCTCCCCATGTTGGCGTGGGTGTATGGGTGTTTCTCAGTGATGGGTTGCAGCTGGAAGGGCATCCGCTGCGTAAAACATATGCTGGAATAGTTGGCTGTTCATTCCGCTGTGGCGACCCCTGATGAATAAGGGACTAAGCCGAAAAGAAAATGATTGTATGAATTGAGTGAAACTGTTCTCCAGTAAAGTTGCAGATGTTTGTGCCTGAATGCGTCACACTCTGCTGAAATGCCTGTAAAACACACACAGAGGATGAAGTTTCTGTCTGCTCTGGTTAGACTCACACATGGCCATATCCATGCTGAAACCATACATCAAGCAGCCCTAAAACACACACACACACACACACACACACACACACACACACACACACACACACACACACACACACACCTGAATGTAGAGCCAGCGGCGGCTGGACTGATGTGAGACGGGGTTTTGTGCTTTTTCTGCACAGAATTGAACTCCTCTTCACTGCTGGAGTGCTGTACTGTGCAGATTGAGTCCCAGCAGCTCAACACAGATGGAGTTCTGCTAAACCTGGCTGATGTGGAAAGTTTGGAGTGTAGAAGTGGAAAGTTAAACAGTAAAAACCTTCTTAAAGCTCACAGTTCAGCCTTAAAGCTCCTGTGAAGTGCTTTAAAATGTGCGTTTTTATTGGATGTTTGACTTGATCTCAACCAAAACATGAAGAGAGGGCGGGACCTAGTGTAGCTCCTCCCCTTTATAAAAACAGCCAATAGCGTTTTGCTTTATCAGCGCTCTGCCAGTGAGAGCGGTTGAGCTCAAGCGCATCAAATGAACAGCCAATGAGAAGCATCATAGAAGGGGGCGGGGCATGTCAGACACTAGAGAGCATTTGATTGGTCATGATGTGATGAGAAGCTGAAGTAGGAGGTGATGTAAATAAACTGCTGATCCATTCAGGCGGAGGAGACAAACTACAGGCTGTACATGTTTATATCTGTTTATATCTTCTACATGTGGATTTTAGGACTGTTTTGGTGCGCACTAGCTTACAGATATCCTATAAACTAACAATACTGATACTAACATCTGTTACTATTTTAATCTAATGGGACCTTTAAATGAGCATCATTCACTCGTCCTCCACCTGCTCCTAAACTGAGCTCCTCTCTTCTGTTCAACACAAATGAAGATATTCTGAAGAACACTGGAAATAAACTCAGGATGTTATGTTCCTACTGTAGCTGTTTTTCTCCAGCATTCTTCAGAATATCTCCAACAGAAGAAACTCATAAAGGTTTAGAAACACTGGAGTATGAATAAACGATGGGGAAATCTGCATTTTTGGGTGAACATACAGTGCAAATTTAGATTTACTGGGTGTCACGGTGGCGCAGTGGGTAGCACGATCTCGTTACAGCAAGAAGGTCTCTGGTTTGAGTCTCGGCTGGGTCAGTGTGTGTTTCTGTGTGGAGTTTGCATGTTCTCCCCGTGTTGGTGTGGGTTTCCTCCGGGTGCTCCGGTTTCCCCCACAGTCAAAACACATGCGCTATAGGGGAACTGATCAACTAAACTGGCCGTAGTGGATGAGTGTGTGTGTGAATGAGTGTGTATGGGTGTTTCCCAGTGATAGGTTGCAGCTGGAACGGCATTTGCTGTGTAAAACATATGCTGGATAAGTTGGCGGTTCATTCTGCTGTGGCGACCTCTGATAAATAAAGGGACTAAGCCGAAAAGAAACTGAATGAGTGACCCAGATTTACTTCACCTTTAATTTAATTTCAAGTCATTTCAACTACAAACATTACATTACATCCCAAATAACTTACAAAGTGAAACTAACACATTTATTAAGTTCAAATAACACATAAACATGGCTAACACAAGATTTAACTTGATGATTTAAAGACACCATTCCCCATAAAACATGAGGATTTCCTCGTCATGTACTCCAGTGTTTCTAAACGTTTATGAACACGACTGAAGATATTCTGAGGAATGCTGGAGAAAACATCTACAATAGGAACATACAATACTGGGTTTTTCTCCAGCATTCTTCACAATATCTTCCTTTGTGTTCAACAGAAGAGAGAAACTCAAACAGGTTTGGAGTCAGTGAGGACAGAATTTACGTTTTAGTGTGAACCGCCCCTTTAAATATGACCTGTAAAGTTAATTTGACTCAACTTAAAAACTGAAGACGGCTTCAACATTTTCCAGTGTAAAACACACTACAGAAGCTCATACAACACAATCCACTAGAAGACAGAAGATATGACTTTACTAACTATATTTAACAATAATCATCTAAACATTTGCATATTCATTCATTCATTCATTTTCTTGTTGGCTTAGTCCCTTTATTAATCCGGGGTCGCCACAGCGGAATGAACCGCCAACTTATCCAGCACGATTTTACGCAGCAGATGCCTTTCCAGCCGCAACCCATCTCTGGGAACATCCACACACTCATTCACACTCATACACTATGGACAATTTAGCCTACCCAATTCACCTGTACTGCATGTGTTTGGACTGTGGGGGAAACCGGAGCACCCGGAGGAAACCCACGCGAATGCAGGGAGAACATGCAAACTCCACACAGAAACGCCAACTGACCCAGCCCAGCTGAGGTTCGAACCTGCGACCCAGCGACATTCTTGCTGTGAGGCGACAGCACTACCTACTGCGCCACTGCATCGCCCCATTTGCATATTATTGAATAATATAATACTAAATATCTGCCCCAAGACCACAGAATCAGTCATAAGTGTCATTAAGTGGCTGCTTTCACACTAGCACTTGGTCTGCTCCAGGGTTTGTTTGATGTCAGAGTATGGTACGGTTAACAAGTGTGAACGTGTCTTCTGCAATCGTACCAAATAATGGAAGTGAACTACCAACAGGACAACTAACTAACTATCTTTTTCATAACGTTCATTTGTGTGTGTGTGTGTGTGTGTGTGTGTGTGTGTGTGTGTGTATCACGTACTGTATCTTGGTGACAAGCGGGACAGCTTCTGCAGACGTCATGTGATGTTCTGAAGGTTTAAAATATTTTAGGGCAGATGGACGCGAGTCGCTTTCTGTATGTCCAAAACCAAAACATTCAGCAACAGCAGAAGGACCGTGATGTGCGTATGTCTTTCATTTTGGCGCTTTGCTTTCATGTCCGTCACCTAGCAACAGCCATACACACAACAGCAGCTCGATGATGCAAGACGGTGTGAACACAAACCAACCGAGAAGATGGCAAGGGGGGGCAATCGAACTTGGGTACGGTCCAGGCAATTGAACCAAGTGTGAAAGCACCCTTAGTTTTCCATTGATCTGCAGGTTTTATATATATAATTTTAATTAGGATTGGACAATATTTGGCAGCGATACAGCTATTAGAAAATCTGCAAATCTGAGGGTTCAGAAAAACCTCAATATAAAGAAAATCACCATTAAACTAGTGCACATTAAAGTCTCACCAGTGTATATTAATAATCAAAATGAGCTTTAACATATTTACAGTGAGAAATCTGTAATATACAGGGTGGGCCATTTATATGGAGACACCTTAATAAATTACATAGACCACTGCCTTCAGATGACCCCAATAATAAAAGTCTAAGGGGGTCAGATTGGGAGACCTTGGGGCCATTCAACTGGCCCACGACGACCAATCCACTGTTCAGGAAACTGTATTCAGGAAACCATTCCCATTTTATTAAGACGTATCCATATAAATAGCCCACGCTGTATATTAAAACTCAATTTTTGATTAGTAATGAACATCGCAAAGATTTAAATTTGCTCAACTTCATATGTGATTTTCTCCATATTTTAGATTTTTCTGAACCTGCTGATTTTTCTAAACTGAAAGAAATGCAGGAAATCTACACCATATCTTCACTGAGCATGATCTTTGCTTACGTTTGCTTAAAAGAAATCTATAATTTTGACCCATTCAGTGTGTTTTGGGTTATTCCCGTGCAACACAAATCTAGTGGTGAGCAGCAGGCTGGCTCTCGTATATATCCACACGCGTTTATATTAGGAAGTAAGTTTAGAGCGCGTGGATCTTCAAAAGTCAGTGCTGTGCTGAAGCCCGAGTGTGTGTTTAGTGTGTGTGTCAGCGTTTGTCTCAGCAGTTTCTCCTCCAGTTCTCTGTCAAATGAGTGTGTATTGCAGATATCTGAGCCTCCGTCAAACCGCTGACGTTTGTTGACAGAAACTGAAGCAGATTCTGATGGTCTGATGGAGATCTCTGTATTCACTCTGCATGCACTTTATGTGTGTCACAAAATGGAGATAATAGTATAAATGCAATATTCATATCATGGGGAAGTGCGTGAGGGTAAGTGTCTGTGCATGTGAAAATGACCTGTGCACCATTTTAACTAGTGTTCTGTCAAAAGGTTTGGGTTTGGTACCAATTGAACTGACATTTTGACACATAATTGCATATAATTAATATTTATTTACAGTTGAAGTCAGAATTATTCGCCCTTCTGTGAAATATTTAATATTTTTCCAATATTCCCCAAATGATGTTGAACAGATTCAGGAATTTCTCACAGTATTTCCTCTAATATTTTTTCTTCTGGAGAAAGTCTTATTTGTTTTATATTAGCTAGAATAAAAGCAGTTTTTAATTGTTTTAAAGCCATGATAAGGTCAATATTATTAGCCCCTTCAGCAATATTAGTGTTGGATTGTCTCCAGAATAAACCACTGTTATACAATGACTTGCCTAATTACCCTAACTTTACCCTAATTAACCTAGTGAAGCCTCTACATGTCACTTTAAGCTGAACACTAGTGTCTTGAAGAGTATCTAGTCTAATATTATGTGCTGTCATCATGACAAAGATAAAATACATCAGTTATTAGAGATGAGTTATTGAAACTATCATGATTATAGATGTGTTGAGCAGAAATTGGGACAATATTATCATTTAACAGCTAATAATTCTGACTTCATCTGTATATAAAACCCAAACACATCTTGAGTCAAAACAATCGTTGGATGTGATTAATTGTGATTAACTCCAGCACTGTAGTTCTATCATAGGTAATATCACCGCTCAACGGCAGTATACATTATATTTTGTGAGTATTAGTGTGTGCAGATCTCCACAGCGGCCGAGAGCACGTGCTTACAGAAGATTTCCCACGAGAGGTCGTTGCTCTGGGTCAAGCGCTTGCTAAATCACACGTGCACGTCACAAATACTGTTACAGCCTTCTGCTTATTTAATTAATGAGCAGTCCTGTGTGTGTGTGACTGAGCAGAAACACCCCGCAACACAGAAATCTTTTATTATTGAGCATCAAAACTCTGTAGATGATATCTGTTCATAAACGGTTTGGGTTTATTTGCGGTGGTGAATTGCATTATGGGATGTTGATCTCTGCTCTGTCCACTTCTGATGTTGAAAATGAAACCTTGCAGAAGGGCTGCACCATATTGGAAAAATCTGACATCAGGATATTTTATTTTTCTGCAATATATATTGCAATAGTTTCTGTGTGGAGTTTGCATGTTCTCCCTGTGTTGGTGTGGGTTTCCTCTGGGTGCTCCGGTTTCCCCCACAGTCCAAACACATGCGCTATAGGGGAATTGATCAACTAAACTGACCGTAGTGTATGAGTGTGTGTGTGAATGCAAGAGTGTATGGGTGTTTCCCAGTACTGAATTGCAGCTGGAACGGCGTCCGCTGTGTAAAACAGGCCCCTGATAAGATAAAAAGGCTAAGCCGAAAAGAAAATGAATGAATGAATTATCATGATATTTTGATAGATCACAATATCAAGGAAACTATCAACAACACATCATGATATTTGTAAATGAAGGGGGAAAACAGATCAGAAAGTGCTGATCAATTTTGTTTATTAACAGCACGTGTTTTTGTAGAACTGCAACACTGATATGTGTTCAATCCGACATTACGAGAAGCGCCGCCTCATGTTCTGCTGATAAACAGTAGCAGTTCAAGGCTGATGAATTAATTCAGGTCTTTTGTACCTTTAAATAAATATATCAATACTTGGTTACATCGATGATGTATTGTGGGTGGAATTATCCCAATAAATCAGCATATCGACATGTTGTCCTGCCACTAATATTGAATAATTTTACGTAAGCACTGTACATTCCTCAGTGCTGATCCACTATAATATCCCAACTCCACTTTGCAGGTGATGTGACTATTGCGAGTGCACACATTGCCAATCGATGCTGAAACGATATATTGTGCAGCTCTACTCTGCAGTTTAACAAAGTGACATTTGTTGACGTTTTAGTCGTTTAAAATAATATAATGTATAAGAAATAGAGAAATAAGTCTGTAAAATAACAGCAAATGTGCTGCAGTTTATTACAGGGTTTCTGTAGCGTAATATACTGCACCAACACACACTCTACAGCACTGCACACTATTACACACGAGCAGGAAACACTCTTTTACAACTTTTAGGAAAGATCAAGATCCCATAATGCACTTCAGAAGCAGAAACGAACAATACAAAATAAAAAAATCAATCACAAAATACAGAAACTGCTGGTTTATGGATATTGTTTACAGTCTGCAGCTTTAAATGCGTTTTTCTGAGCACACCAGTGTAAGCGGACACTTATTATGGTGGCTTGAGAAAGTCACTGGCTGATATTCTACATAAACTTCTTCTTCTTCTTCTTCTTCTTCTTCTTCTTCTTCTTCGTCTTCTGAGACTAATTTTAAAGGGTATCTCCTCCTCAACTGTTCAAGCTACAAACTTCAAACTTTCGTCAAACTTTCAAACTGGTCTGACTCGGGTTGCTATGTCTTTTCTAACTGATTCGACTATCGGTTTTCCGAAAAACGACCCAGAAAATTCCCAAAAGTCCCATTGACTTAACATTGGGTCAAACTTTGTGAACTTAACTTACTAGCCACTCCCTAGCAACCACTTACAACACCCTAGCAACTGTCACATAGACTGTGAGTTATTCTAACACATGCTAATAGTTTTAGCATCCTACTGACATGCTAATTTTGCTAGAAAAGATGCTAGCAACACACTAGTGACATGCTAGTCATGCTAGCACATGCTAATTCATGCTAATTTATGCTAGAAACAAGCTGATTCATGCTAGTAACGCACTAAAATCATGCTAGTAACATGCTAGAAACACGCTAGTAACATGCTAATTCATGCTAGAATCATCTTAGTAACTTGCTACTTCATGCTAGAAACATGCTAATTCATGCTAGAAACATGCTAGTAACATGCTAATTCATGCTAGAAACAGGCTAGTAACATGCTAATTCATGCTAGAATCATGCTAGTAACATGCTAATTCATGCTAGAGTCATGCTAACAACATGCTAATCCATGCTAGAAACACGCTAGTAACATGCTAATTCATGCTAGAATCATGCTAACAGCATGCTAGTTCATGCTATAATCATGCTAGTAACATGCTAATCCATGCTAGAATCATGCAAATTTATGTTAGCAACTGCCTAGGAACCACTAGAAACATGCTAACATATATGTACTCATCTATGCCGACTGTTTCAAACTTCATAAAAACTCCTTCAGTTATTTACACTTTAAAACTACTTCAGACTTTCAGACTCGGCTTTCTCAAGCCACCATAAAGTTTGTCCTCAAACTTTAATATCTAGTTAAAAGGTAATAACAGATTAATAAAACTTAAATAATAGTTAACATGTAAAATAAGTCAGCTGTTTATAATTAGCACATTGGGAGTGTGCGGTTTGACTAAAATTATATTTCACTTACATTTATAGCAGTTACTTAAATAGCTCTCGCTGTTCCAGAATAATAAATAAACTTTAATACCTCACCTCATTGCTTTATTAAAGGTCTCATTAGATTAAAATAAAGTTAGTTTAGATGTTAGTATCAGTATTGTTCGTTTATAAGATATCTACATGCTAGTGTGCTCCAAAACAGAGATATAAACAGATGTAAACATGTACAGCTTGTAGTTTGTCTCCTCCGCCTGAATGGATCAGCAGTTTATTTACATCACCTCCTACTTCAGCTTCTCATCACACTATGACCAATCAAATGCTCTCTAGTGTCTGACATGCCCCGCCCCCTTCTATGATGCTTCTCATTGGCTGTTCATTTGATGCGCTTGAGCTCAACCGCTCTCACTGGCAGAGCGCTGATAAAGCAAAACGCTATTGGCTGTTTTTATTAAGGGAAGGAGCTACACTATGTCCCGCCCTCTTTTCATGCTTCAGTTGAGATTGCGTCAAACATCGAATAAAAATGCACATCAAAGCACTTCACAGGAGCTTTAAGCTGATTTACATCTGACGCACAGGCATCTGTAGCTCCGCCCTCTTCTGAAAAGAGCACAATCTCATTTGCATTTAAAGCGACAGCCACCAAAACACCACAATTAGGATCAAAACCTGAAAAGGTCAGTTTCAGAGAGCTGGAGAACATTATCTGTGGGGTATTCTCAGCTCAAACTCACACACACACACGAGAGACACAGCAGAGACGCATTTACAGCTCATATTCCTGCACATACATAACTCCGTCTACAAACACACGACATCTCTGACTCATAGAGTGAGTGTGTGAGTGTGTGTGTGTGAGATCAGCTCATGTGATGCTGTGGCGAGGCGAGTGTTAATCGTGAGACTCCAGAAGATGATTTTACGAGTTCAGACTGAGCGTGAATTCACAACCGTCCTGCTTGTTGATGTTACCATGGTGATCTCTCTTTCTGTTACTCACACACACACACACAGTCTCGTTCTCGCTCGCTCTCTCTCTGGCCGCAGTAGTGTGGTGTGTGTGTGTTGTGGTGTGTGTGTGGTTGCGCTGTGCTGATTGTGATGCAGATGAAGGCTGAGCGCTGTGCTGGAGCAGTGGAGTGTGAACAGAACAGAGAGATTCACTGCTGTTTCTCAGAGGCCGCAGGAAGTGCTTTCATTCACAGACTCAGCGCTGCCAGGAATACGGATGCGGCTCTGCCGGCCGAGCAGCTCTTAGCAACTGTTGAGCTCGGGTTCAGCGCCGCTGTACAGTGGGGAGAGCTGACTTTATCATTCCCTACACACTGTTGAAGGGTCAGAATGAGCCGCCTTCACTCAAGCTCTGACATACAGCTGATCAGTTTCAGTCCTCAGATCTGTGGTGCAGGGTGTTCCCTCATCAGTGTTCACTCAGTGGACAGCACTCGACTCTCACTACAGCACATTTAGGCTGGTGGTGGTGGTGTAATGGTGTGGGGGAGATTTTCTTGGCACACTTTGGGTCCATTAGTACCAATTGAGCATGGTGTCAACGCCACAGCCTACCTGAGTATTGTTGCTGACCATGTCCATCCCTTTATGACCACAGTGTCTCCATCTTCTGATGGCTACTTCCAGCAGGATAACGCACCATGTCATAAAGCGCCAATCATCTCAGACTGGTTTCTTGAACATGACGATGAGTTCACTGTACTCAAATGGCCTCCACGGTCACCAGAGCTCAATCCAATAGAGCAGCTTTGGGATGTGGTGGAACGGGAGATTGGCATCATGGATGTGCAGCCGACAAATCTGCAGCAACTGTGTGATGCTATCATGACAATATGGAGCAAAATCTCTGAGGAATATTTCCAGTAGCTTGTTGAATCTCTGCCATGAAGGATTAAGAGTTCTGAAGGCAAAAGGGGCCGACCCGGTACTAGTGAGGTGTACCTAATAAAGTGGCCAGTGTGTATATGTAATCGACAGGGCTGTTGAATGCTTGATTCTGATTGGCTGATTGTAGGGCGTGCTGTTATTTTCAGAGAAACACACAGCTAAAGAGCATTTGTAGCCTAATTGTGAGTCAGCTCTTCATTGCTCGTGTGTGTTGTGCAGGGGTCTACGTTTGTGTGTGTGTGTGTAAGTGTTAGCTTTACTGCTGATCCTGCAGTAACTGCACAGCTCCTGCTTGGTTACTCGTGGTTAAGAGCCGTGGGCATGTTAGCGGAGCGACACGGAGCAGACATGTACAAAATAATCGTGTAATAATTAGCATTTGCTAATCTGTTGCGCGTGACACACACACACACACAC
>LR812520.1:243320-253320 GCA_903798195.1 Danio kyathit
TAGTGGACTTTTCTGTTCTGGGTTCTAGCAGAAGCCCTGACTTTAGAGCTTCTAAAGAGCGGGTTAGTAGTACTGATCGTGTACAGAGCCATGTGCACATTCATTTAGCCTGTTGTGAAGCTTTTATCATGATATACGGTATCATCAGTCTAATCATATCAGTTTAATTAATTACTCAAAGTATTTTGAAGTGTCCACGGTATCCATATTGTGCATGGTAATTATCATGACATATTGAATTATTGCGATCTCACACACACACACACACACACACACACACACACACACACACACACACACACACACACACACATGAGAACAGACGCATGTAAACCTGCAGAACACATTGTGCTTTGCTTTCTGATGTAAACTCAGTCCATACGGAGCGATGCTGAATTATTCAAACAATCTTTAAAGCATCTCTAAAATATGAATGCAGCTCCTACTGGAGCCTCCACACTGCTGAATCATTATGCTTTAACTAGTAAGGGTGTGACAAGATCTCGAGCTACGAGATCTCGCGAGACTAAATCGCGACAAGATTTCTCGTCGAGGTGAAAAGTTGTCTCGTGATGTTATGATGGAGCGTGAGGGTGAATTTAGCACTGAATATTGGACACCGGATTGGATTTGAACCACACATCAAGTGCTTTGCACACACCTGGCAATGCAGGCTGGCCTTGGAGTTGCGCGTCACTCGTTTGTTTGGGCGGGTAAGTGTGACGTAACCGCTCTGAGTTCAAGGGTTGCCGCGTCCAAAAGCAGAGGCTGCTACAGCAGCCACACACATTAACCACGGCTCATGACATGCGATGGAATAGACTGATTTCACGCGGCCGCCATTATTAAGAGCGAAATCGAGGCTGCGGTGGGAAGAAACCCGGAAGTATAGACTGAGTCACACAGGAATGTTGTGTACCTGGCTGTATATCTTATCAGCGAAGAGAAAGTGACACAAATTTATGATTTCAGCGCCTTCCGAGTGACCCTAAGGTCCGTTCTGAATGAATAGTGAAAATAAAAAGGGATATTTGACCTAATTTTCAGCTAAGTTAAGGGAAATGGCTCTACTTAGCTAACGTTTTCTTTCCCAAACACACATTTTAGATGCCCTTCATCAAACTCAAGTTAATGAACTGATTCTTTCACTATATTAGACTAGTCACCATACACAATTTCCTTAATGAAATATAAAAAAACGCCAATTTCTCGTGAACATTTAAGACACTGTTGATGGAGTTCTTAAACAGTGCTGATTGGCCATTGTGTTCACGTGCTCAACAGAAATCCCTCTGATTGGCTGTGAAGGTCATCAGTTCACCTCACCGCTGTTTACTGAGTGCAAACACAGACGAGCGATCCGCTGATGAGTCGACTGATCTTCACGGCTTTAAAACGCTCCAATATCCGTCTGTGTGTGTTTTCAATCTGTGAAGAGCAGGAAGCTGGTAACCTTCACAGTCATTCTGTTGAGCACTGGTGAACACTACGGCAAATCAGCGGTGTTTATGAGCGCGCTCAGCGGCGCGTAAATGTTAGCGGCAAATTGACGTTTTTAAAACTTCAGTACTGAGACAACACTGTTACAGACAACACGAAGATGTGCTACAGAGGACTGCAGTGTTTTATCACTCACCGGGTTACATAGGCTGAAGCAGGGAAGCGTCCCCACAGTGTTTACCTGCTGCCCTGGACTGAAGTCTAGGAGGACACTTAAGTGTAAGACATGACACACACTTCTCCTCCGAGTGCACGCGCCGCACACACACAATGAACTCCTGGAGACACACACACCCGTCGTCATCATCATCATCATCACCAAACACACGTTTATGCTGTCCAGAAAAAACATGGAAGCTGACGCCGAACGAAAGTGAAACTGCTGAAAAATTAAAAGCCAAAAATGACATGATGACATACATAAAAAAAAGGTTCAATTTGTGGAAAAGAGATCGATTCTCATGTGAAACTGTACAGGGGAGAAGCAGTTGAGTTTAAAGCAAAATATTTAGCAGTGTTTGCATGTCCTTTACTGCATAGAATTCATTAAAATAAATCTAAAATAACTTTCATTACAAGTCGATTTTAAAAAGCATTTTTTCAGTTGAATAAAATATTTTCCATTCATGTATTTCATTGAAGATTTATTAAAAATAGTGTAAAAATCTCGTCTTGTTCTCGTGAACCCAATCTCATGTCTCATCTCGTCTCGTGGGGTAAGCGTCTCGTCACACCCCTATTAACTAGTAATGATCACTACAGTGACTCAGTGGTTAGCACTGTGGCCTTACAGTAAGAAGGTCTCTGGTTTGAGCCTCCGGGTCAGTTGGTGTTTCTGTGTGGAGTTTGCATGTTCTCCCCGTGTTGGTGTGGGTTTCCTCCGGGTGCTCCGGTTTCCCCCACAGTCCAAACACATGCGCTATAGGGGAACTGATCAACTAAACTGGCCGTAGTGTATGAGTGTGTGTGTGTGTGTGTGTGTGTGTGTGTGTGTGTGTGTGTGTGTGTGTGTGTGTGTGTGTATGGGTGTTTCTCAGTACTGGGTTGCAGCTGGAAGGGCATCCACTGTGTAAAACATATACTGGAGTAGTTGGCGGTTCATTCTGCTGTGGCGAATAAAGGAACTAAGCCGAAGGAGAATGAATGAATGAATGATCTCTACTGAATTATATCTTCTAACATGTTGAATTCATTACATCTGGGCTGTGAGGACCGGCTCATTCCTCTCTTCTCTCTTCTCTCAGGATTAGTTTTTCTGAATATGTGTGCTGTTAATCAGCACTGACTCAGATTGTGCTTGTAAAGCTAGCTGCTGAACTGTTAAGCTTATAGGTAAGCTTTTATAAGTGCAGAGTGCTGAATTCCACTGGTGGTGTAATTTACCAGCGCTGAAGTTCAGGTGGGAATAGAGATCATCAGAATGTGTTTGAGCAAGAGATATTAATGTCACCGTGAAGAGGAAGTGCTGTACATCAAAATAGATGCTTTACAAACAAACATATAAAGCATGTGAGGGTTTCTAACACACTGTCTGCTGCATTAAGACAGGAGGAGTGTGTCCTACAGGTGGTTTGTCAAGCCCACTCACCTGCAAAAAGATCTAGTTTTGAGCTGAGAGTGTGTGTGTGAGCCTCGGACATTATCAGGTAGGCCCTTCCAGAGTTTAGGAGCCACACATGAGAAGGCTCGACCTCCTTTAGTGGACTTTTCTATTCTAGGTATCCCCAAAAGCCCTGAGTTTAGAGATCTTAAAGATAATCAGAATCAGAAAGAGCTTTATTGCCAGGTATGTTCACACACACGAGGAATTAGTGTAGGTGACAGAGCTTCTACAGAGACAGGACAAAAGACCGATAATAAATATATATTAAAAGTACTGTAGAAGTAAGTAGTGAATGCAAATATACAAATTGACCAGTGTATGTGCAGCTGTATTACTATATACAACATTAATGTGCAAATTGGCATGTAAAGTGTGTTGGTAAATAAGTGTATGCGTGTAAAGAGCGGGTTAGTAGTACTGAGTGATGGTTTACAGAGCCATGTGCACATTAAATGATCATGTTGTGAAATGTGATGTGCGTCTGAAGTTGTGCTGGGTGTGTGTTCAGTTTGTCAGGCTCATGCTTTTTCTCTGTTTTGCAGGAAAACCTCACAGTATCGAGAGCTCGGAGCGAATCCAGCTCTCTGGGACGTATAACGTGCGGAAGGGAAAGCTGCAGCTCCCGGTGAACCGCTGGAGCCGCCGGCAGGTCATTTTATGCGGCACGTGTCTGATGGTGTCCTCGGTGAAGGCCAGCCATACGGGGAAGATGCACATCCTGCCCCTGATCGGAGGAAAGGTACTGAACCCCCCTTATTAAACACTAATGAGTGCATTATGAGGACAGAGCCAGGACACACCAAGCGTTCTTGCAGGACTCCCAGAGTTCATCAAGGGTCTTTGTGTCCTCCTCCTTCATCTTACCCTAGACATGCTCAATAATGTTCATGTCTGGTGACTGGGCTGGCCAATCCTGGAGCAGCTTGACCTTCAGGAGCTTTGATGTGGAGGCTGAAGTCTGAGAAGGAGCGCTATCCTGCTGGAGAATTGTCCCTCTCCTGTGGTTTGTAATGTAATGTGCAGCACAAATGTCTTGATACCTCAGGCTGTTGATGTTGATCATCCACTCTGCAGATCTCTCGCACGCCCCCATACTGAATGAACCCCAAACCATGATTTCTCCTTCACCAAACTTGACTGATTTCTGTCAGAATCTTGGCTCCATGCTGGTTCCAGTAGGTCTTCTGCAGTGTTGGTGATGATTGATGCAGATCAACAGATGATTCAGCAGAGGAATCCACCTTCTGACACTTTCACACATGATACACTAGTCACGTGTGTGTCTGTGTCAGGTTATGTAGAGTTATGTATAGTTAGATTAGTGCTGTGTTAGCTCTGTGTCCAGTGTTGTGTTCATATTTATGATTGTGTTTATTTATGGTCCAGCGAGACTCCACATTTCACTTTACTGTAGGATATTGTGCAGCATCGGTGAGCTGGTGATCCTGACAGACGTCTGATGGAGATGTGTGTGTGTGTGTGTGCAGGTGGAGGAGGTGAAGAAACACAGTCACTGTCTGGCCTTCAGCTCGGCGGGTCCTCAGAGTCAGACCTACTATATCAGCTTCGACAGCTTCACTGAACACCTGCGCTGGCACCGGCAGGCTGCGAAGGTCAGTGTGTGTGTGTGTGTCTGTATATCTGTATGTCTGTGTGTGTGTGTGTGTGTGTGTGTGTGTGTGTGTGTGTGTGTGTGTGTGTGTGTGTGTGTGTGTGTGTGTGTGTGTGCATGTTTATAAACTTGTATATTGTCATGCTGTATGAGACACTGGTATTACAGAACATGGTGACTCATAAGGACATTGCTGATGTCACTATTGCACTGCTTTGTTTTCATTGGTCAGATTATACTGCTGTTCTCTGATTGGTCAGATATCACTACTTTGCTCTGATTGGTCAGATTTCACCACTCTCTGATTTTGATTGGTCAGATTGCACCAGTCTGCTCTGATTGGTCAGATTGCAATACTGTGCTCTGATTGGTCTACTCTGCTCTGATTGGTCAGATTGCATTCCTCTGCTCTGATTGGTCCGATTGCACTACTCTGCTCTGATTGGTCCGATTGCACTACTCTGCTCTGATTGGTTAGATTGCATTCCTCGGCTCTGATTGGTCCGATTGCACTACTCTGCTCTGATTGGTTAGATTGCATTCCTCTGCTCTGATTGGTTAGATTGCATTCCTCTGCTCTGATTGGTCCGATTGCACTACTCTGCTCTGATTGGTTAGATTGCATTCCTCTACTATGATTGGTTCGCTTGCACTACTCTGCTCTGACTGGTCCGATTGCACTACTCTGCTCTGATTGGTCCGATTGCACTACTCTGCTCTGATTGGTCGGATTGCACTACTCTGCTCTGACTGGTCCGATTGCACTACTCTGCTCTGATTGGTCCGATTGCAGTACTCTGCTCTGATTGGTCCGATTGCAGTACTCTGCTCTGATTGGTCCGATTGCAGTACTCTGCTCTGATTGGTCCGATTGCAGTACTCTGCTCTGATTGGTCCGATTGCACTACTCTGCTCTGATTGGTCCGATTGCACTACTCTGCTCTGATTCGTCCGATTGCATTCCTCTGCTCTGATTGGTCCGATTGCACTACTCTGCTCTGATTGGTTAGATTGCATTCCTCTGCTCTGATTGGTCCGATTGCACTACTCTGCTCTGATTGGTCCGATTGCACTACTCTGCTCTGATTGGTCTGATTGCACTACTCTGCTCTGATTGGTCCGATTGCACTACTCTGCTCTGATTGGTTAGATTGCACTACTCTGCTCTTATTGGTCCGATTGCACTACTCTGCTCTGATTGGTCCGATTGCACTACTCTGCTCTGATTGGTCCGATTGCACTACTCTGCTCTGATTGGTCCGATTGGACGGTTTGTGCACCAAACATATAGATCTAATTGAATTTGCATTTTAAAACTTAAATTAAATGTAAAAGATGAATAATAAAAGGGATTATTTCTATTTCATGTTTTTATGTTCCGCATAAATTAGCAGATATTAATCATATTCTGCACAGAAATAGCTAACACTCTCAGCATGTTGTGTGTGCGCCTGCTCATTAGCATGCGGCGGTCAGATGTGCTCTGTCTGCTGATTGGTCGGCTGGGAGCAGGTCTGTCATTGGTCGTGGTTTGCCCTGATAAGGACACCCATCGCTCCATCAGGGAGTTGTGAGTGTGTGTGCGTGTGTGTGTGTGTGTGTGTGTGTGTGTGTGTGTGTGTGTGTGTGTGTGTGTGTGTTGCGTGTGTGTTGCGTGTGTGTGTGTGTGTGTGTGTGTGTAAGCCCTAGTTGTGAGTCCTACTTTAGCACACTTCACTATGAAGGCAGCATCCTGAAGCAACACAAGTAGGGCAGGGCAGTGCGCGGCGGGAGCCTCAGATTAGCAGCAGAGACTGCGGGAGGGATTACTGCATACACACCTGCTGATTGGCTGACTGCAGGTCACCTGATTATACACCTGTGACTCAAAAGTTACTGCCAGAGGTGCCGTCCAGGGCACAGATTTTACAAAGAGGACTATAATTCAGTAGTGTTATTTTTTTATTATAATTTGTTTTAGTGTGTGTGTGTGTGTGTGTGTGTGTGTGTGTGTGTGTGTGTGTGTGTGTGTGTGTGTGTGTGTGTAGTGATGTTCATACATGTGTAATATTGTGTGTGTGTGTGTGTCCATCAGATGGTGTCTCAGAGGATCAGCTCAGTGGATCTGTCCTGCTGTAGTCTGGAGAAGCTTCCTCCAAACCTGCTGTTCAGTCAGGATCTGACGCACCTCAACCTCAAACACAACTTCCTTCCTGCAGACCAGACGCTGCTGCAGCTCCAGAGGTCAGTCAGGGGTCATGTGGACTCTAACACTCCCACTATAATATCACAACACTGATTAAGAGTCCAGCGTGTAGACAGAGATTTCTGTGCACATTAATCACACTCAGGTCTCTGGTTCGAGTCCCGGCTGGGTCAGTTGGTGTTTCTGTGTGGAGTTTGCATGTTCTCCTCATGTTGGTGTGGGTTTCCTCCGGGTGCTCCGGTTTCCTCCACAGTCCAAACACATGCGCTATAGGGGAATTGATCAACTAAACTGGCTGTAGTGTATGAGTGTGTGTGTGTGTGTGTGTGTGTGTTTGAGTGTGTATGGGTGTTTCCCAGTACTGGGTTCCAGCTGGAAGGACATCCGCAGTGTAAAGCATATGCTGGAATAGTTGGAATAGTGCAGAGCTTGACATTAACACCCACTAAATGCAGGTAGATTTCAGCTGTGGCGGGTTTAGACAGACACCTCCACTAGCCACTTTGGCTGGTTGAAAATCATTTTTAAACTGTAGTTTTCTTAAAAGCAGGGTTCGACAATAAGGAAGGCCCAATATGCGTGCAAATGCAATCTTAGAATCGAGAAGCAGCACGACCTCCAAAATTATTTGTGTTCACACGAGTAAAGAAAGCAGGTGAATACCGAATGAGAGGATGATCACAACAGCTGATGTGATGTGCGCGACTGGTTAAAAAGCGTGTGCGCTCCTGTTTCCTTGCGTGAAGCAACCGTGCCTAGAAACGCAACTGGTGTGATCGGTTCTCTTTCAAATAGACTAGACAAATTATTGTTTATTATTTTTGTTTATTATTGTTTGTTTATATTTTTGTTTATTATTATTTTTGTTTATTATTGTTTTTGTTTATTTATATTTTTGTTTATTTATATTTTTGTTTATTATTATTTTTCATTCATTCATTCATTTTCTTTTCGGCTTAGTCCCTTTATTAATCAGGGGTCGCCACAGCGGAATGAACCACCAACTTATCCAGCACGTTTTACGCAGCGGATGCTCTTCCAGCTGCAACCCATCTCTGGGAAACATGCTCACACACTCATTCACACTCATACACTACTGACAATTTAGCCTACCCAGTTCCCCTATAGCGCATGTGTTTGGACTGTGGGGGAAACCGGAGCACCCGGAGTAAACCAACGCGAACCTGGGGAGAACATGCAAACTCCACACAGAAACACCAACTGACCCAGCCAAGGCTCGAACCAGCGACCTTCTTACTGTGAGGTGACAGCGCTACCTACTGCGCCACTGCGTCGCCTATTATTATTATTATTGTTTATTATTATTTTTGTTTATTATTATTATTTATTATTATTGTTATTATTATTTTTGTTTATTATTATTGTTTATTGTTATATTTTTGTTTATAGTTGTTTATTATTATTTTTGTTTATTATTATTTGTTATTATAGTTTATTATTATTTTTTTGTTTATTATTGTTTATTATTACTATTGTTTATTATTATAATTGTTTATTATTATTATTTTTGTTTATTATTATTGGTGTTTATTGTTATTTTTTGTTTATATTTGTTTATTATTATTGTTTATTATTATTTTTGTTTATTAATATTATTATTTTTGTTTATTATTGTTTATTATTATTTATTATCATTGTTTATTATTATTGTTTGTTATTATTGTTTATTATTATTATTTATTATTATTGTTTGTTATTATTGTTTATTATTATTGTTGTTTATTACATTTATTATTGTTTATTATCATTTATTATTGTTGTTTATTATTTATTATTGTTGTTTATTATTATTGTTTATTATTTATTATTATTATTTATTATAATTGTTTGTTATTATTGTTTATATTATTTTTGTTAATTATATTAGTTTATTATTGTTTATTATTTTTGTTTATTATTTTTGTTTATTTTTTGTTTATTATTATTTTTGTTTGTTTTTATTTTTGTTAATATGGTTTAAAGGTCATTTTCTACATTTTTTACATTGCTTTAATATGAGATTAACTCTCCATTTATGTGTAGTTAACTGCTGATCTGAGAGGACATACTACTGTGCATATTTTAGATACATGACAGTAATTATTTTTTAAATGTCTATTGTTTTTTTGTTTTTTTTTAAAGAAGTGTTTTTTAAATAAAATAGTATACAGCTATACTTAGCTTGTTTTGACATATTTAAAATTTGTGGCTAAGACATAATAATTAATTTATGTTTGGTGTGGTCAGAGATAAATTTGGTAAATCCTTGAACCCTGGTAACTAATTGTAATATGACACTATGAAACCACAACCCATATGCTCATGCTCATTGAGGAGGATCTCACACGACACACAAAACGTGAAATGAATGAGGAGGCGTGTGGACACAACACAACATCTAAATCAAGTAACTTTAGCATGTCAAAGTCATGTTTATGAATGGTGAGTGGCTAGTAATGTTGGAAATCTACTAGCCACAGTGGCTGCTGATCAAAAAAGTTAATGTCAAGCCCTGGTGGAGTGTGTTGTGTTATTGGTGAAGTGTGTCTCTGCTGTGTGTTTCGTCAGGTTCAGTCGTCTGCGGAGTCTGAATCTCTCCAATAATCAGCTGTGCAGTTTCCCGCAGGCGCTCTGCTCCATCAGCAGCCTGAGTGAAGTCAACCTGAGCTGCAACCGCCTGCGCTCCGTCAGCCCCGACATCGCTCGCATCAGCAGGTCTCACACACACAAACACACGCACGCACACACACACACACACACAAACACATGCACGCACACACACACACACACAAACACACGCACACACACTCATTCACAAACAGAACTTTTCACTTCTAATCAGAACTCTTGTGTGAGCAGTGTGTTATGTGCCTGTACACCCCTGTGGTGAGCGTACAGCACTCCTCACGCAGACGTTCTGATCTATAAGACTCATGAATCATACAGGAGGAGATTTTCATTTAAATGAGCTGATAATCTGCCGATAGGGAAGCAGAGGAATCTATTATTTTCTTTTGACACAAGATTATTCTGCTGACTCCATCTGCAGATTATTGTGCTCCATTAAACACAAACTGGGGAAAATATAAATATTTAAATA